>VYZU01058908.1:23089-61211 GCA_013401355.1 Ceyx cyanopectus
ACAAGGGCCTGTAGTGAAAGGACGAGGGGTAATGGGTTTAAATTAGAGAAGAGTAGATTTAGACTGGATATCGGGAAGAAGTACTTTACCTTGAGGGTGCTAGAGCAGTGGAATAGGCTCCCCAGGGAGGTGGCTGGGGCACCATCTCTGGAGATATTCAAGGTGAGGTTGGACAAGGCTCTGAGCAGCCTGGTCTAGTTGAGGGTTTCCCTGCTCACTGCAGGGGGGCTGGACTAGATGATCTTTGGAGGTCCCCTCCAGCCCTCAACATTTTATGATTCTATGAAACACTCCACTCCCAGCTTCTTCAATGGCTCCTCATCAGATTTATTCCCCAGGCCCTTCCCCACCTCCGTTGCCTCCTCTGCACTGGCTGCAGCCCCTCCAGATCTCTCTTGGATTGAGGTGCCCAGAACTGGACACAACACTCCAGCTGTGGCCTCCCTGGTTCCCAGTCCAGGAGGACAATACCCTCCCTGCTCCTGCTGCTCACACTGTTTCTGATGCCAGTCAGGATGCTCTTGGCTTTCTTGGCCCCCTGGACACACTGCTGTCTCCTCTTCAGCCTCTTGTCCATGAGAACCCCCAGGGCCTTTCCTCCCAGACACTTTCCAGCCACACTCCCCAGCCTGGAGCTCTGATGGGGTTGTTGTGGCCCCAGTGTAGGCCCTGGCCCTTGGCCTGGTTGCAGATCCTCACGTTCCCATTGGCCCCTGGATCCAACCTGTCCCAGTCTCTCTGCAGAGCCACCCTGTCCTCCTGCAGATCAACACTCTGTCTACTTGGTGATATTTAGGTGCATGTTCCTGGATACTAAGCTTTCTTCTCTTCGAGAGATCTTGTTTCCCAATTCAGATCCTCACGTTCCCATTGGCCCCTGGATCCAACCTGTCCCAGTCTCTCTGCAGAGCCACCCTGTCCTCCTGCAGATCAACACTCTGTCTACTTGGTGATATTTAGGTGCATGTTCCTGGATACTAAGCTTTCTTCTCTTCGAGAGATCTTGTTTCCCAATTCAGACATCTCAAAGTGTTTTGAAAGCCATCTAAGACCATGCATATTGTAATTGCCATTAATAACATTTTGCTCATACTGTTTACATTTACACAGACATGAAGTAAAGGCAAGTAGGGTAGGAAAAGAAGAATTTTACAAAGCTCTCTATCAGTTTTCAAATGGTTACACCATGTGCATAAACACTTAGCTGCCCTTACCTGGAATTAGCTTATTTTCCCACAGGCGATCCATGAGGTCATCCAAGGCAGTAAAATTGTAGTGAAGTTTCCCATTCATCATTCTGGAGGATATAGGTTATAAAAAGTACAAATGTAAATATTTGCAATATAAATAGCAAAGGTGGCAATTGTTTGCAGATAGGAGTTAAGTTGGCTGCCTTCTTTTGGCTCTCAAAATTTATACATAACTATCATCCTTGCAATTTTACACTAACTTCCCTCCTCTGAGTAACAGGTATTCATCATAAGCAAGATGTATTTTTTGTCCAATCCAGGCCCTTTTTCTATCTCAGCAAAAGCAACAGAAGCAATATAATTAACTTGCTTGATATATTTTGAGTTTTTAATAGGTTATTAAAACGTCTAACTCTTTGAAGTGAAATCTACCCAGACTGTTTTTTTTTCACTAAGCTGTTTTATTTCAGTTTCTATTTGGTTACCTACTGCCAGGCTGGCTGGTTTCCAACTTGTCTCATAATATTATTTCTTAATATTATCTTAATATTTCTTAATATTATCTTAATTTGCAACATCTAATACAGCTTTCTAAGCAGCACTTCTTATGGATTTAGGTCCAGCTGAGAAATAACTGTATCTTTCAAAGAATGCTGAATTTATGCAGACAATGTCTGCAATTTTTACTTGTTAGCAGTTGCTTACTAATATCTGCTCTAATCTCAGGATCTCAGGTTGAAGTCCTTTCACCCAGCTTTGAACACATGTGTTCACAAACTTAGAAGCAGCACCATGATGAATCCTTTTGTGTCAGTGAGTCCTTCACAAGAACAGGCTGTAAAATTTGGGCACCTGAATAGGAACTGGAGTTCTTTTACCCAGAGGATGAAAACTGTCATTTGAAATTTATCTATGATACATTAGAGGAGATGCTTTAAATTCCTGAAAGGCTTTTCTTGCCTGGTATCCAGTGAAAACAAATGTAATGTAATGTGGATCAGTGTATGATGACCTGTAACTTCTGAACTTGTGGCCTGATTTAATTGAAACATGACAGGGTGGGGCAAGTTTTGCCAGCATGAAGTTTCAAATAGGAATCAAAAATTAACTCCTGTTAACAATATTCTGGTAGTGTGAGATTGCCATTTGGCCCGAGCCATGGCCTTGGCCTGGTGCCCAGCTTCTGACCTCAGAATGCCCTGAGCAAATGGCTTTGTAAGCACCCTTGAGACACATATAGCCCTGGTCATCCAGGAGGACTGACTGGGGTCTTGCCAGTGCTTTTCAGAGCTGATTTCTCCATCCTTGGCAGAGCATTACACCTATTTTCTTCCGTGCAGTGCAGTCTGAACTCTGCTGTCTTGCCTATTGTTTTCTTGACAACTTGCCTCTGCTTGATTGGAAGGATAAAAAAAATGAGAGTGGTGCAGTCAGCAGATCTATCTTTTAGACCAGTGCTGGGCCCTGTGCTGACATTCACACTTTGCTTCTTTCCATGCCTTCCCATGCATTACTGAACCTCTTAGATTGAGATTCTTCCCCTGTGCTTCCTTGCCAAGGGAAGAGAGTGAGGAACCTGTAATAGCAATTTTGAAGTTCTCAGAGAACTAAGAAGGGCTAAGAGAATTGCCTAGTGAATAAAGAAAGGAACTGTGCAACCTGAAGAGGACAAAGTGCTACCAGGATCTTTGACTATGGTCTAGAAGAGGAAAAGAGGACAGTAAAATAGACATAATGTACATCATATCCACTACACCAACTCCACCTGTGATGTAACCAACCACACTGAGTTAGGCCCAGCAAGGCCGCCCTCTTTTACAAAAAACCTGAAGCTGACTTTTCTCTTTTAAAGTAGATCCTACCACCACAAAATCATCCTGCCTGCAGCCATGGATAGGTTTGCAGTTCCTGCCAGAGTGAAATGGAGCACTTGTGAAAGTAGCAAATAGCAGAAAGATATTTATTTACCTCAGAATCCAAAAGAGCATTAAAAAAAATGTTACTGTTGAACTGAAGAAAGGCCACATGGAACTAGGGGTTCTTCTTGACTTAGGGAGCAGGTAAAAAGAAGAAAAAAGTCTGGCAGTCCTATTCCAAAGTTCAAAGACAAATGTTTTGTTGCAAAACACAGCTCTGCTCTCTCAGATCCATTAACTATTTCCAGTTGTACCCTGTGTTCTATTGAAATATTTGCTTACATGCACACTTACAGTCGGTAAGGGTAAGAATGATTAACTCTACTATCTTGTAAAAGCTTAATAATGCTACTTAGGTAATAACAAAGAAATGAATGTCTTCCCAACTCCATGTAAGGCTACACAGCATTATGTGAAAATATATGTGTAAATGAAGCATTGTGCTGAGGCAAATGTTACAGGTCCATGTGAACAGCCTTCCACTGCCTCCCTTTGCTGGAGTAAGTTTTTTCCAGTATGGAGTGAAATCCTTTTCAGATGCATAGGCAGCTACTGGATAGATTGCCAAAGTATTGTAAGATAATTGTGTTGTGCTTCTTGTTCGTGTCACTTTCAGCCTATGTCCCATTCATGAATTTAATCTCTTGGGAGGTCAGGGGTAAAGTAGCTTTGGCTGTTAACACCCTGCATCACAGCCAGATCTGCTCCAGTCAGCAGTGCTGTGGATCCTGCTCCTTAGCCTATGGCTACAGCTTCCAGCCTGTGCCCAGCATTGTCTCTCCTCTGCTGCCCGGGGTTGATCCTGTGCAGGAATACAGCTGCATACCCCGGAAAGCAAGAGCACACACACACATTGGACCAAGTATCTTATCTCCAGAGAAGACAGTAAGGAAAAATTAGGCAGGGAGTGTTTCCATTCCAGGTAATCTTCAGTCAAGGACTGAATCTCCACGTCAACCTAACTTTATCACACTTTATTGTAAGGCACTGAACTAAATTTCCTGGGACAGAACACCTCATGGCTGACCTCGCCAGTAGGTCACAGCATGTTTAGGAACTCAAAGGTAGCAAGTAAGGTAACCAGGAACAAAGCTATTCTGTTGAAGAGACCTTTCTCTAGGCTAAGGCTGATACGATCAGGAACTACTAAATACTGGAGTAGCACCTTTCTGATCCCAACATTCCCCACCTGATGTGCTTTGCATGTTTGGTGAGCACAGTTGATTATTTAGCAGGGTATTGGCTGATATCAGGCTTAAAAGGTGCACTCCACGAGGGGACCTAAAAAAAGGTTTTCTGTGTTAGTTTCAGAGAGAATTGCAAGTGTTGTCTAACATACCACCCTGCTACTGTGTCTGCCGAGGTAATGATCAGACTACATGCCTCTAATCACTTGATAGAGATGCTTAGATGTGTGACAGAGCATCTCTGTCCAGCCTTTTAAACTGTTTCCTGCAAACACACACTCCATGGGACATGATTCCAGGACAGGCATCAGTGGTAACACAGTCACTGTTCTTCTGGTAAGTGTAAATATGCATGGCAATTAAATTCTTACTCTCAGGAGTAAATCAAGAGTAAACAGTTGTTGCAGTAGGTGATTAGTACAGGAGCACCCTTAGGTACAGTGTCTGAAGGAACTGCTCACTACCTTCCCAAGTGACTGTGATGCCATTTTAGGGATCATACAACTCCAGAACAGACACAAAAGCCTCTCTAATGTGGGGAGGAGCTCAGTGTTCAAAGCCAAGATATTCACTGGAAAGATGCAGGAATAAACAATGCTAGTTCAAACTCTTGCTGTGACCAGATCCTCCAACTGTCTTCAGAAGTCTTATTTATCCAACAGAGCAGGCTGTTGAAGTGACAAAGAAGTTCTGTGAGCATCACAAGATGAAGGTCAGAATCTCTGGGTAGGAAATGTTAGGGAGTTTATCTCTTCCAAGAGGGCAGCTTTTTGCCCTCTGAGTACCTCCTACAACACAAAACCATCCTTTTTTTACTTACTTTTGCAGTTACGAGAGTGGAAATGAAGCCAGTTTAAAGCTCAGGCTGCTACAAAGACCTTGATTCCTCTAAACTCACAACTGTCTACATAAGCTTCTTGTTCTGTCAAGTACTTCACAAGCTTGTGGAACTTAAAAGCAGGTTTGAGGGACTGTGAGCACCATGGAAATGCTACCTCAGAGGATATGAAGGGCAGAATAGCCCTGATTAGCATTCACCTTTCCAGAGGCTGCCTTCTCAGCAGTTATATTGCTCCACGTTTCCTCAGTGTCAGCTAAAAAAAAAACCCTACTGGCATGGTACTTCAGGTTTAAGCACAAAATCATTAATGAGTAACTAAGAAATCATCCGATTCCTGGGTTATTAATAAACAACACTTCCCTCTTCAGAATTTCGTGGAAGCTGACAATACAGGGCTCTTTCAAACCAGAGCCACTCCTACCATGTTGCTGCTCTGCTCACTCTCACTTCCTATGAGTGCTACAGGCACAGCAAATTCTAACCTTTCCTTGAAATCCCCATGCCCTAAAATAAATGTTTGCAGGTTTATGAGCACAGATTCATAGAATCCTAGAATCCCAGCAATGTCTGGGTGAAAGGGAGCTCCAGAGCTCATCCAGTCCAACCCCCTGCTGAGAGCAGCAACATCTGCAACTAGAGCAGGTTGCTCAGAGCCTCCTCAAGCCCCACCTGCAATGTCACCAGGGATGGGGCCTACACCACCTCCTTGGGCAACTTGTGCCAGTGTCAACCACTCTCCTGGTGAGGAGCTTGTTTCTAACATCCAATCTGAATCTACTCTTCTCCAGTTTAAAACCACCGACCCTCATCCCATCACTCCAGGCCTCTGTGAACAGGCCCTTTCCCACCTTATTGGAGGCCTGGAAGTTCCTTATTATATCTCCCCGGAGCCTTCTCTTCTCCAGGATGAACAATCCCAGCTCCCTCAGCCTGTCCTGGAGCAGAGCTGTTCCAGACCCCTGAGCACCTCCGTGGCCTCCTCTGACCCTGCTCCACCAGCTCCATGTCCTTCCTGTGCTGAGGGCTCCAGAGCTGGACACAGGGCTCCAGGGGAGCTCTGCCCAGAGCAGAGCAGAGCAGAGCAGCAGAATTCCCTCTCTCCAGCTGCTGCCCACATTACTCCTGCTGCAGCCCAGGATGGATTGGCCGCTGGGCTCCAGCACACCCTGGCTGCTCATTCCAGCTGCTCCTCTCTCAGCGCCCCCAAGTCCTTTCCTGCAGGGCTGCTCTGTCCCCTCATCCCCCAGCCTGGATGGACAGTGGAGATTGTTTCAGGGGCAGGACCCTGCAATTACTCTTGTTGAACCTCTTGTTGAGCTTCCCCTGGGCCCAGCTCTCCAGCCTGTCCAGGTTTCTCTGGATGACATCACATCCCCCTGGTGTATCCACAGCCCCACTCAGCTTCGTGTCACCTTCCAACCTGCTGATGGTGCCTCCACCGTCTGTGGCACTGATAACATAGTGAAACAGCAGAGGCCCCAGCAGGGACTCTGAGGGACACCATTAGTCACTGCTCTCCAGCTGGACTCTTGAGCCACTGACCACTACTCTGGATTCTTCATCCCCATCAGTCCCCAGTCAAAACACAGCCCATTCTCTTAACATATGCTTTGCAATCCAAAAATCTCATTCAGTCTTTTCCCAAGCTCCAAGTCCAAAAATCTTGTTTCACCCATTCTACAGCACTGGCCTATTTTATGACTTTCAGGATTATTTATCAGCATTAATAGTTCTCTGCCTTTGCTTCTTAGCGATGTGATTTGTGCAAGTGGGGACTGAAAATCTGCTTGCTTTACAGTTATGGCACAGCTTCTGCACACAAGCACAATGCTGGAGACTCACTTCAGCCTGTGCTGGGCCCAGTACTGCACAGAACCCACTCCCTCTGCAGCATGAACCAGTGAGTCCAGCAGGAACTGGAGGATGGGTTACAAAACCTCACAGGCAGACAGGATTCAGGCCTTGATGATGTCACAGCTTGTTAATCCATCCACACGACCAAGCAGCACAATCCATGCGCAGAAAGGAGGGGTAGGAATCCTTCTGCTGTAGCAACAAACTGGCTTCAACATGCAAAATAACAACATCTCTTATTTATTGCTACTCACTGCCTCTCCTACAAGCAAACCAGGAGGCTGTGCATTGAGCTGAATATTTTTTTAAATGTTTTTAAATAGATAAAAATAGGATTGATTTTGATTTGTACAGCATTTTAATTAGCTTCTTTCCTTTTTGAAATCCGCATTATTCCTCTTTCATCTAGCCAAGCAACTCACAAAATCCTTGTGATCTGGCTGAAACTCAGATACGCAGCAGTGCAAGCAAACAATGAATGCTTTCAAGCTGATGCTAATCACGGCCTATGATTTCTCCATTTCTTACTCAGCCTGCTTTTATGAGCACAGCCTCAGCCCTTCTTCCAGCAATGAGCGTGCTGGTGCTGTGTGTGGGGGGAGGAGAGACAGAGAGGCAGACAAAGCATCAACAGCTTCCTGTGCTGAGGTGAGTTAGCTTGTTAGGAAAATACTGTTGGACTGTCGTGTCTCTTCCCCCTCCCACTATCCCCCTTTTTGAACAAATTCCAGCTGTAAAAAGGGGAAACAGGCTATGAAAGCACAGCCATTTAGGCAAGGGTGTCAGGTATTTTGGTACCTGGCCTCTCCAGATATATGTGAGCATAGCCAATAAGATCATCCAGGCATGGATAATGTAGAGGGTTGTGCAATCTGGTTGTAATCCCTTGTTGAGATCTGTTGTGTCTACATTTATTTCTGATTCATGAAGTAATGAAATGATAGGGTGAATCCAGTAGCATGTAATGCTTTTTTGACTGATTCTTCACTACCAATTTCTGCAAGGTAGGCTCAGTCATGGTATGTGAGCTACTATCCTCTTTCTGATAGGAGTTTAATGTATGGAATAATTTCCTCCTGCATAACACGTGGTTGCAAGTAAAATGTTCATTATGGTTTTATTCTGCCCTTGATGGGACTGCAAATGATGTCAGATGTAAGCAAAACTTCTGAGAGGAAGGGATAGGGAGACTCTATACTAAAAACCAGAGGGTGACTATCCAGAGGCACAAGGAAGAGGAATGGTGACCAAGTGCTGGCCTCAATGTGACTTGTTTTCACATCACCCAGGAAAGCTGCCACTGAACTTTTCTTTCCAAGCAGCAGCAGAACTGTTCTCTGTTTGCACCCAGCATTATAATTCAAACATGCAGCCTAATACTGCACCTGAGTCTGCATGGTACACATTTGGCCTGCTGGTTTAATTTCACAGCAATAGTCACTCCTTCATTTTCACATTTTTATTTTCTTTTCTTTTGCCCTCCATGCTGCCACATATGCAATAAGAAACAGATTCAATAATGCTTGACTCAGTCTGCTCTGCACATCTGGCAATCACTCAGGTTTCTCAGGGTTTACACTCACATGCTGTAATTCAGATTTCCCATTGTGCTGCTTTTACCAGGTGTTTATCTTTTTCCATCCTATGATTCTCAAAAACTTGTTCCCACTTTGTAAAATATGTAACGATAAGCATGTAATGGGACAGCTAACAAAATGCCTAAGAAAAAAAAAAAAAAATGGAGCCAAACACTAAGTTTTGCAGCTAGACTTCTCAGGTAAGGTACTTCTCTTGTGTCTGAAGTACTGATAGACGTGGTGTCTGATCAAGTCTGCTCCTGGATCTATAGCATCTATATAATTCTGGCAGATGTATGAAAGTTGTCTTTCTGTATCAGCCCTTGACTGACTACAGGCAACTAACAGGAATATATCACTTATTTGCAAAATGGAAGATAGGTCTTCACTAAATGATGCCAAACCAATTTCCTCATTTACTGATGTTTAATAACTGGAATGACTATGTCAGCCACTGCTTTGCTCTTGATCAAGCAGAATTTTTGCAATGAGTAGTTTCTGAATCCTTCAGAACAAGCAAATGAGTAACATAACCCAGTCTGGGAAAGGCAGCTCTAAAAATGGCATCCCACTCTGCTTTTGAATCTAAAATATAGCAAAACCTCTTATTTTATTCAGGAGGTAAAGCTAACTAAATTCATGTATAGTTTCCAGTGAGAAGCAATCCCATACAGCTCTCCAAACTGAGAGCTGATCATTCTACTCTGAAAAAACCTTTTTTTCATTCCTTCCCCCACCCAAACAACTTCCACTGATGTGAAGTTTTTTTCTCCTTTTCCAGCAGAATAGTTTATTATACTCTGTGCTTACAAAACGTGCCAACAGTACAGCAAGAAAACTTTTATTTTCTTTACACACAGACATGGGTTTAGAATATCCAGTTAAGATTACACTTGGATGCAAGGGACGGGTCAAAAAGCTTCAGCATTCCTGAGAGACTATCCTTGCTACAGTAAATTTCCCTCTAAGGTTTACAAATATCAGCAGCAACACTCACCCTAAATCAATCAATCAGAAGGGTTTGGTTCCACAGTTCTAGTTGTTTAGCGATGAAACAACAGGCAGTTTTGTTTATGAGGCAGACAAGCCTAGACATTTTACAATCAATGGCAGCTGAAGGTATGTAAAGTCTTCCTAGATATGCTATTTATTAGCCAAGTCCCTCCATGTTGTGTTTTAACAAAATTCCTTTTTGTGTGTAATAAAAAAACCTTTTCCAAAGGACACAGCTTCACGAATGACCATGGACAGCTCAACACTGTGTCTACAGACTGTTCCACACGCTGTCTGTCCTAATCCCACTTAACACTCTCTTTTTTTTGGTGTAATTGAAGTAAATATACACCAAGATAAATCAGTACTGCAGTTCTGTTTGACCTCTGTATAGGGCAACAGCAATGAGTAAGAAGGCAGAGATTACCAGCTCCTGTAATATAATGATTTTAACTTTATCTTTTACCTGTGATTACACTCTAAGGGACAAAGATTTTTTTTCCAGTGCTACTATATGTTATCTCACTGTAAACACCACTGCAGTAATATCATTGGGCAGCCCCAAGATGTATTATGACAGTTTCTCATGTCCTCTTGCAGAAAGCTGTACTCTTGAGGAACTGTGCTACTGTGTGCTGATAAGAAATCTCCTGCAGCTGCTTTGTGCTTTTGGTAAGTGCTCATCAACTGGCTCTGTGTTTGAAGGAGGGAGGCAGAGTGAAGGACTGTCTTGCTCAGTTTTGGATATATACATTTTAACAATGAATGTAGCAGATCTTAAGACTTTCTTCTGCAGCAGGGGCCACAGCAGTTTTGGTCCAATCAATAGCACTTCACCCCACTCCCATATAGACAACATTTCCAGTGGCACACAGGAGTGTTAGGTGGCTTTTAAAAGAGTGGGTGCTTATTTTTAGTGCTCCCACTTTTCCTATTAAATGACAACCAAATACATTGTAGGCACATCAGCTGGTTGCTACAATATAAAGTGCAGACTAATTGAGGCTTGATGGCATTTTAAATAATGAAGGCATTGGGCTGAAGTGGTTTTTTTTGTAATTCATTGGATTTATTAATGTTGCACAGAATGAAGCACAAGGCTATTACATTTGCACTATGTACTTGTGAAGGTTTCATGCTATTGATTGCAGCCAAGTCAACCCTTTTAACTGATTCTGTGATTAACCTTCCCTGCAGGACTAACCTAGCATTATTTTTTTAAGTATATCATTAGGTCACTAGATACGAATTCTATGTAGTCATGTCATTAAGTGTGCTGAAATCCTCAACAAAGCCAAACTTACTTAATCTCTTTACAGCATTTAAATATCTCCAGGTAGACTTCTAACTTTTCACAGTTCTTAATCCACTTTGTATTAGGCACCTGTTCCCAAGGATAAAATGCAAGTCACACACAGGAAAACAATTTGTAAATTCTCAATTACTGGCCAGAGGTCATATATTTTATTTTTTTTTAATGTAGTTTCTATTTTTAAAGATGTTTCACTGTAGAATGGCTCTTGGTTATTTCAGCCAATTACATTGATTCTTAAACACACAGTTGAGCATTTGAGATGGAACGGCAATCCTGCTCTGTGTGGAACTCAGCCAGAATGCCAGGAACAGCCTGCTCAGTTACTGGTAGACTGAAGCCTTGCTGAATGGCTTCATGCTTTTGTGTGTCAGCTAATTAAAGCACTTATGAACCTTCAGGACTTCCATATGTTAAGCTTGTTCATCATAAAACATATCTGCTTCAAAACAAGTTTCTTTTCACAGCTTCTAGAGGCAGAGTGCTTAATTTTGTCACTGTTTACCCCACATGGAATTGTCCTATCCAGTGGAGCATTGCCTAAATAGTGTTCACATATTTCAAGACTACAACTGGACATTTACAGTTTCAGACAGTGTTAGTTTTAGGCTACCTTGAGGCAAAACAGAAGTTACAACTGACCTTATATGCTAGAGTTCAAGTGATAACCTGAATATCCTGTATTACTCTTAAGAGCCTGACAGGGAGAAAAGTGCTGCTGGAGAGAAATGCAGAGAGGTCTCTTTAAAAAAAACAACAAAAAACTAAGTGGGGCAAAACCCAATTATACTTCAAATTCTAGGACTGTAAATACTGGAAGTTGCAGAGTTTCCAAACACTGGACATGTAAAGGAGAACAGAGCATTAAGCTTTCTTTGGCCATGAAGCGGGTGGCTTGCACATTTTAAGAGGTCATTAGAGAAGATACCTCTTGGTTCTAAGAACCAGTCAGTAAAATGGATGAAAGGACAAATCTAAGGGACTGAATTTAGGTCACTTTATCTTCAAGTAAGAAATGCCACAGGCCTGAAAACAACGGGTACATTGAAGCCATTTTCTGTTCTGTTTTGCCACGGGTTTGGAAAATTCATCATGCAGATTAAGCTTCCACTTTATTCCAAGAGCTACCTTGGGAATGGCAAAGGGATGGGAATGCTTGACAAGACTTTCTGCAGAAAAGAGGCAATCAGGAGGATTTTACCAAGACTTAAATGACCTTCTTTAGCTTTTGGCATGTCACAACTACTGTCACCAAGTCTGAGATCCTAGCAGCAGACAGTAGCTATAAGGATCCATGACTAGTTGAACATCACAAAGATGAGATGTGCTTCCCTTTCTGACCTCTCAGTTCCACCATTTCCACATTTCCTTTCTATTTTGCAAGAGTCACAACCAACTTTTTGCACTAAAATAGAAGTCAGTGTTGGAACAGACATATCTCTTCAACCCTTCAGCTTGTAGGCCAACTGAATGAAGCTCCTGTGGCCTTGTGCCCCATCTGATGTTAATCTACACTTCTTAGTAACCATTAAACATGACCCATCATGCTGGTGACCTCCAGCAGTCTCATCCCATGTGCTGTGCAGAAAAGTACTGATTCCAGCCTGGATTCTTGGGCAGCATTGCAGTTTTGTTCTCACAACCTGAATGTGTAAAATCAAAAGCTGATGCTGTTATGAGGATGCATGAACTGGATGAAATCACAGATGAGAAGCAGCTTCAAAGGTCAGAGAACTGTCAGCCTGAACTCAGCATAATTTTTGCATCAGAGTGAGTTAATTAATAATCTTACGCATTATTTAAACTCAAGACCTCACAAGTGCTGCATATATATCCAAGTTTTCAGAGCAGAACGACTGACAACACACTACCAAGCAGCAAGCTGAAGATTTCTTAACCAGACAATCTTCCCTTGAGGAATACTTAGCTAATAATTACCCTTTATGCAAATAAAGCAATACCTGACTAATGATTTTCATTCATTCCAACATGCAACACCAGAGCTGAACATTCCTCTGAAAAAGCTATCCAGGTAAGAGATCTGCATCCCCTCCCACACCTCTGAACTCAGGTTTCATTTGTCTTTTGCCTGTTTTCAAATATGCAGAACTGTCTCCAGTTATTTTGCATAATAGTGTTGCTTTTTATGTTTTCCATTATCCTGGTCTTCATAAATACTGCTTATAAGGTGGATACTGGGCAAAGGTTTTCAAAACATGTGGTCAGCTGCAATTCATATGGAAGTAAACTTGCCTGCAAAGCCTGGTCTAAGGTTTAAGACCAGTCATTTGGCTAGTTCTTATTTGTACTTAAGAAAAGAGGACTATGTGAGCCATAACACAGTGCTTATAATATTAAATTACTATTAAAACTGAACATTTTCTTAGTGATGTAATTTATGAAAGAGATTTCCTGAAATGCTGACTTTATTGAGTGTAGTATATCCAAGATACAAGGGCAAGGCATTAGGAAACAAGATGAGAATAGCATATTCATTTGTTTTTCTCTGCAACAGCTTAATGTGACTAAACAAAACCCATCAAAACCACAGTGCAGACAACAGAGCTTGGTGTTTAGCTTTGTGACTGAGCTCTTGGAAAGCTGTCGTGTCTTTCAGAACCCAGACTTTTACTTTGGACCAGCTACCTTTACAAAAGCAAGAAGTCTGATTTTGGGGAGTGTGGTGTGACCCCACAGAAAATATATTTTTAGTGGTCATACCCCAGGACTCTCCAGAAGGACAGCACTGCCTTGCCTTTGACTGCATGCCAGTATTTTGACCAGCACATTCTGGAATCCCTGAACAAAACCAGTTCATGAACAACCAAAGATTCCCTAATAATTTATTTCCAAGATCTGATCAGTCTCAAGGATGATCTGAGCCTTGACAACAGCTGCTGGCTGGCTGTGTGAGTTCTACTCCGGCCTGCTCATTACTTCTGGGATTGGCACATTCCGGTGGCTGTCACTCTACTCACTGGGACACTGGACTGAGAAACCTTCCTACGAGTGGAATCACAGCTGCTGATTTTCTTTTTTTGAAAAAGAGCCTAACTTGCTTTGGAAATCCTTAGATCAACTTATTGCTGGAAGAAGAAGCTGTGGATTGGAGATATAAATTAGAAATACACAATTCTACAAGACTGCTTGACTCTCAGAATAACTCCTTAGCACAGCAGTGTTAATTTGCAGAGAACCTAGGCTGATGTTCTGGCTTTTCTTAGTCATAGAGACCAATGAACTGTAGCATTTTTCCCTCTTTCACTTCTGGATTAGTGCAATGTTGAAACTCAACAGGAAAATGCTTTGAAGACAGAGTATTTTGCCAAGATATAGTAAAAAATATAACGAAGCCCATCAAGTGTCACATGAATTTTCCTAGAAAGCACTGTTATGTTCTTCCGCTATAGTCAGAAAGCTTGCTAAGTCAGGGTTTAAATCAATAGTTTTGGTTGCTGGCACCTTGCTGAAGTCTGCTTCCAAGCACACCTAGGTCCTGGTGCTTTAAAGCTGAAAATACAATAGGTTGTGCAAGAGAGAGAAAAACATTAATTTCCCTTGTTCTGTATTGTCATTTGCTCCTTTCTAAAACTCACAGGTTATGTCAACATTTCTGAGTAACTGCATAACAAAAGCAGATTAATACATCAGAACAGGAGCTGCTGAAGCTGTATTGTTCTATTATAGGCATTTGGGGGGGGGGGTGTCATTTCAGGTCCCACAGACTAGAAGTCCTCACCACAGACATGTTCAAATCTGACCAAAGAACCACTTGCTGGCTTGGGTTTTTATGCCACCACCATGAAAGGTCAGAATGAACCAGAGTTCTGGATACTTTCCTCTAAAAAACCCTGTTTTGCTAGCAGAAAATGCCTCTGTACATTGAATCTATTCACTGTAAATGAGGGTAAGCAGGATTTTTTTCCAAAACTGTGTTAATTCTCAAAGCCAGAACAGTAATGTAGTCATGGAGAACAGGCAGAAAAGGTTGCTGATAGGAAATATGAGTAACAGGAACAGTTTAAGTCAACACCTACCAACGTTTTATACCAAATGCTTAGCTAAACTCATGTTTCTCTGTGATATATGCCACACACATACAATGAAACTTGAGATGATAAATACAAACCCTACTCTGCCCACATTATTGCCCAGGGAGGTGGTGAAGGCCTCATCCCTGGAGACATTCCAAATGGGGCTTGAGGAGGCTCTGAGCAACCTGCTCTGGTTGCAGATGTCCCTGCTCTCAGCAGGGGGTTGGACTAGATGAGCTCTGGAGCTCCCTTTAACCCAGACATTGCTAGGATTCTATGAGTCTGTTTTTTAGGTGATTTCTCATAGTTCTCATGAAAACAAAAACTATGCAAAGGAGTCTATCCCAACTCACACTTGCAGTCATTATTTCAGTGACTGACCTCTACTCAAAATACAGCATTTCAGAGATTTAAAAGCAGGCTCACTCTGTCCATTGGGATACAGCTTCTGATTTTCTGGTGGACAATGAGGGTGGGGAGACAAAAGGTGAATCAGAACAGTTTTTTGGGGCTGTTTCACAAAGAACAACTCATCCAGCCAATGTGGTTAGGTGTACAGTAGAAGAAACTGCTCACCAAGGAATCTGCAAAGAGAAATCCCACCTTGTGATACCTGTTTCTTCCCCTGCAGAGAGATGTTGTCAGGGCAGTAACATGGTGAAAAGGCAGGAAGAAAGGTGAGACTGTGGCCAGTTGGCAAGGTGGCAGGTTGTTTGGATTGGATTGTTCTTTGTTTCTCTTTTTCACAACATAAACTGAGTCGCTGCTTTTAACCTGAAAAGTGGTTCAGAGAGTGGTTTGGCTCAAGAAGGAATAAAAAAACCAACCCACTATTTCTTCCATTGCTCATATGCTCAAAAAGCTTAACTGTGAAGATTCCAAACACCAAAAATGCAATTAAAAACAGTCAAGACTAGTTTTCATGGTAATGATATGGATTACATATGTTATACTAAATTATAATTGATCTACTATTTATATGAATTACTTATACTAATTACTTCTAATATATTACTACATTTTTGTTCATATACTACTTATATGAATTACTGATATGAATTACTCATATATTCCTAAATTATAATTCATCTACTACTTATATTAATTACTTATATGAATGGCTACTAATATATTACTAAATCATAATTCAGACAACAGACCTCTTAACAGATTCACAGGTAAATTAGGTTATAATAATCTTCTGTATTACAAACAATTAAAGCTGCACAAGGAATGTACATGTGTGAATTTTAATTATTTTTTTTTTAATACATGCAAGGAAATTGTGTGAGTTTAGAAAGAGGCAGGCAGCAACTGTGCAGTTGCATAGAAGAGCCCAGTGTACAGGAGCTGATGCAATCTGTTTTATGTTGCCTACCAAAAGCACTCATTGGAACTGCCCACAGGCTCTGAGGTATGTAGAACAAGGGCACCATGTTTATTTCTTGGCTGTCTGAATTTACTTGGCTGTCAGAAGTGGGCAGCATTCAGGCAGGACTTGCTGTCCTAATGCACAAGCCTCTCATTCTCCAAACAAACTTAGGTAAGGCAGGAAATGTTGGGCTTTTGGATATGAAAAATGAATGTTTTTATTACAGTTGCTAGTGTTCTGTATGTGGTAAACTTTAATTGTATGCTCTGAAGTATTCCTCTTGGTGTTGTAACTGCTTTTATCTTTACTCTCACCTCTGCATTCTAACAAAGACAAGATCTAACCTATTTCCCGCCGAAGCAGATGTTTCCTAATACAACCACAGAGTACCTTAGAGTCTGAAGTAAATTTGGTGTTACTGACAAAAAAAAGCCATCAATCTTTCTAAAAAAAAGAGAAAACTGTAATTATATTTGTCTTTTGATATAAATAAACTTTAAATATATAGAGAGACATTTAGTGGGAGCTAAAAATTAATGCAATTGGATAGAAATTTACTGAAGTTTAAAAAAATATTTAATCTACTCCGCAAGTGATTTTCAACTTGGGCAGCCAGTCCACACATCTCTAAGAAGAATGTCTTTTCTGCCTCTTGCTAAAGTATGAATTACATGCCTGTAACAAACACCCCATTTCAAGTTGTAGCTTCACTTTGCATGGCCTTATAAATAATTCTATGTCAGTTCAGATGATAGCAGGGAGCTTGTTTAAGACTTTTGCACACATGGTTTCCAGTTTTCTGGAAAAAAAAAAGTGTTTCTTACAATTGTGCAAAAAAAAAAATTCTAAGCAGGTCAGACAGGTGATTTTATCCCAAACCACTTCACTCTAGGGAGTGCTACAGATGGAAAGCTTACAGGGTTGGTAATCTATTATTTTGCTTATCAATTGTATTTCTCTGAGGACTCATAAGCCCTTATTTTTTTATCTCACCTTATATTCTACATTTTAACTGGGCTTTACCAAACATTAACAAAGCTAAGTACTCTTCTTAACAAAAACAACCAAAAAAAGGTATGAAATTTACACAGAGAATGATTACTTCTGCCCTAGAGTCTGAACTGGCTATTAACTTTGAAAACCATTAAAATACACCAATAAATGACTGTGCTAGTCAGTGTACTTTTAACTTTTAGGAAACTGACATGTATGGCTTCTGTTTCTAGACACCAAAAGAGGAAAGAAACAGCTTTTACTTGTAAGTGAAGCCAAGTTCTCACAATGTATTGCAATGTCACATTTGGCACAGCTGTGTTTCATCTCAGCCCAAAAATTATTTGTTACATCTTATTCCCTGGAGACCAAAGCTGGATTAACTATGGGTTTAAACCTGAAAATACTAACGTGCAGCAGCACCCTCCTGAGAAGGCAACAGATGCCATCATGGGCCACGGTCCACATGTTGCCAAAGTGGTATTTGTGAGGAGGTGCTTATTAATTAAGGGAAGCTGCACATCAGAAAAATCTAAAATTCCTAGAATCATAGAATGGTTTGTGCTGGAAGGGTCCTCCAGAGCTCATCCAGTCCAACTCCCTGCTGAGGGCAGGGACATCTGCAACTAGAGCAGGTTACTCAGAGCCTCCTCAAGCCCCACCTGCAATGTCACCAGGGATGGGGCCTACACCACCATTCTGGGCAGTCTGTGCCAGTGTTCTACCACCCTCACCGTAAAGAACTTTTTTCTACCATCCAATCTAAATCTGCCCTTCTTTAGTTTAAAACCACTGCCCCTCATCCTATTGCTACATGAGCAATAAACAGGCCCTCCCCAGCTTTCCTGTAGCTCCCTTCAGGTACTGGAAGGTCTCCCTGAAGCCTTCTCTTCTCCAGGCTGAACAACCCCAACTCTCTCAGCCTGATCTCACAGAAGCACTACTCCAGCCTCCAATTCAGCAGGTTCATGTCATGTAGCAGCTTCTAAGAGTCCATCAATGACTCGTGGACCAATTTTGCACGAGGATAAATTGTTGCTCTCTAGAAAAATGCTTTATGGGTTCTACTAGCCAAATTTTTCTCCTGTGCATTGAGGACAGCTGCAGTGACATAATATATGTGAGTTCCATACAGACGACTATGAGATGTAGTGTTGGAAAGACCACAGCCTGCCTCACCAGGTGCTGTCTCTTCTCACAGACATCTCTATGATGGGCCATCTGGAGGAACTGATGGAAATATCTGTTGTGAAATTATTAATTCACCTCCATTCTTCCTTAGTAAAACAAACAGGGTTCGATTTGATGTAATCTTAAATGTCTGCAAGAAAGGTCTCAGTCTGCAGGTTTACTTCATAGGGTTATGTGTCAGTGGAGCTTTGTGATATTACTCTTGCCGGGATGATGTTTCCTTATAAACACAGTCAGGTGACAAACTTTTTGCTCAGTTAAGCATCTGTGCTAAAAGAAAACTTCATGAGCTGCAATGTAACAGCCATTTTCTTCACACTGCAGGAACACGTACGTGAAGTAAACACTGCGACAATGGAAAGACCACTTGAGGCTACCAGGATGGAAAACAGCACCTCTTCCTACTTTCTCATGGAAAGAAAGACTCACGTCAAGATTAACAGGAAAGAAGTCATGCTAGCTAAGATGAGGAAGAGTTGCTCCTGCACCCCAAAGAAGCTGAAGAACTTTGTCATGGACTTCCTCCCTGTTTTGCGATGGCTTCCCAAGTACCAGTGCAAAGAGTACATTTGGGGGGACATTATGTCTGGGTTAGTGATTGGAATCATTCTGGTACCCCAAGCCATTGCATACTCCCTTCTGGCAGGTCTGAAGCCCATCTATAGTCTTTACACCTCCTTCTTTGCCAACATCATCTACTTCTTGATGGGCACGTCCCGACATGTCTCTGTTGGTATCTTCAGCTTGATCAGCTTAATGGTGGGACAGGTTGTGGACAGAGAACTTCTTCTGGCTGGGTTTGACTTGAATGATGACACCCCCACAGCTTTGGGAGGTGGCTCTCTGCAGAACAACACTCACTCCAACACAACTGCCTTCAACCTCACCATTCCAGGGATCAGCGCTGTGTGTGGGAAAGAATGCTATGCCATTGGCATTGCCACAGCCTTGACCTTTGTGGCTGGAGTGTATCAGGTAAGTGGCTGCTGACATCCAGAGGCAAGGTGTGAAGTTCCTAAAGCTTCTTTGCGTGGCCTTGGGTTTGGTCTGACTCTTTTTCATAGAATCACAGAATCATTATCATTAAGGTTGGAAAAGACCACTAAGTCCAACCATCTAGCTAACACTATGGGAACCTGAAGTGCCATGTCTACATGTTTTGTGAACACCCTCAGGGATGGAGACTCCACCCCTCCCTGGGCACCCTGTTCCAATGCCTCACCATTCAGCATAGAAACTAAAACTCATGTACAATCCATTCTGATTAATGACTAAAGAAATTATCACTAAGCATGAAGTGACAGAAGTGACAGAAATGCCACTACCTTTTTTTCTTAGGTAAAATTCAAACAAGAACTTCTCCTGTGAAAGTGGGAAATCAACAGATACATGATACATTAATACTATCTTCTCTGTCCATATGAAGGGCTCGGAATGAATGTTGGCATGCAGTTCACTGGAATGACCTTGAGATTGCTTTCTCTAGGCAGCCTAACTGTAGGCAACCCAGAGAAAGCATGAGGTGGGCAGTTTTCTTAGCCACCAGCTAGAAAGGGCAAAAGAAGAGTCTTCTGCAAGACCTTTAACATTGTTTTGATACTCTACTGCCTCTTGGCCTTGGTGCTTTCACAGAACCATGAATCCAATACAGATTGGATTGCGACAAGGGAAATTCCCAGGTAGCCATGTACTTCCAGAATGAAGAAATAATTCTGTTCCCTAGATATTTTAATAGGGTCACAGACCTACTCCCCTGCTTCTAGAGATTCAGAATGTGCTGCTCAGTGTTTTGCTACTGAGCACTATCTTCAACCAAACTTTTGTCCAAAGGAAACAGATTGACTAACTTACTTTTCAGATACTGGCTGTGCTGGACTTTGAGACGTATCATGCTGCCTGTCACAAGGATATCAAAAGAACACAGAAGGAAGCACGACAAATTTACTTGCCAATTTGTTGTGTATATATATATATATAT
Source organism: Ceyx cyanopectus (assembly GCA_013401355.1). NCBI lineage: Eukaryota > Metazoa > Chordata > Aves > Coraciiformes > Alcedinidae > Ceyx > Ceyx cyanopectus. The sequence goes on from VYZU01058908.1 coordinate 43,528, forward strand.
ATATATAAGAAAGAGCTGGTTTTGTTTTCTATCTTTCTTAGTAGATATTTCAGGTCACACAAAAAAACACTAAATGCCCTTGTGAAGCTGTTCACTGGGATAACATTAAAATAATGTAAAATGAAGCAGGGATCTTAGCTGTTATCATTCAAGATAGAGCAATGATATGAAGTTTTAACTTTAAGAAGGGAAAAAGAAAACAGGTTTTAGTGTAAAAGAACCATTTTTGGATCTACTGCTTTTTTTTTTTTTTTGTATGGGAAATAAAATTAAAGACAAGCCACTTCAGTGGAGTCACTTCAGACAACTGTCTCAAACTTCTCACTGGATCTGCAGTATCCCACAACAGTAAAAGGAATCACATGCTTTAAAAGCACACTAGAAATATCAAAAGATAATTCTTGATTTAAGATTCAAATACCCAAATGCTATCTGCCACCAGCCAACGTGTGCTGGAGCCCAGCAGCCAATCCATCCTGGGCTGCAGCAGGAGCAGTGTGGGCAGCAGATAGAGAGAGGGGATTCTGCTGCTCTGGGCAGAGCTCCCCTGGAGCCCTATGTTCAGCTCTGTAGCCCTCAGCACAGGAAGGACATGGAGCTGATGGAGCGCAGCCAGAGGAGGCCACAGAGATGGTCAGGGGTCTGGAACAGCTCTGCTCCCAGGACAGGCTGAGGGAGCTGGGATTGTTCAGCCTGGAGAAGAGAAGGCTCCAGGAAGACCTTAGAGCATTTTCCAGTGCCTGAAGGGAGCTGATCCAAAGCCTGGAGAGAGGCTGTTTCCAAAGGCCTGGAGTGAAAGCCCAAGGGACAATGGTTTAAATGAGAAAGGAGTAGATTGAGATGAGAACTAAGGAAGAAGTTATTTCCCAGGAGAGTGGTGGCCACTGGCACAGGTTTCCCAGGGAGGTGGTGGAGGTCCCATCCCTGGAGACATTCCAAATGGGGCTTGAGGAGGCTCTGAGCAACCTGCTCTAGTTGCAGATGTCCCTGCTCTCAGCAGGGGGTTGGACTGGATGAGCTCTGGAGCTCCCTTTCACCCAGACATTGCTAGGATTCTAGGATTCTATGCTATTATTTGCAGCACCATGTAAGGCTCATCCTTTTCTTTTGCCTTTTTCCTTTGTCTGCTCAGGTTCTCATGGGCATCTTCCGTCTGGGTTTTGTGTCAATGTACCTGTCCGAGTCTGTACTCGATGGCTTTGCCACTGGTGCTTCCTTAACCATTTTAACAGCTCAAGTGAAGTATCTCATTGGAATAAAAATCCCACGTAGCCAAGGGCATGGGATGCTTGTTATTACCTGGATTAACATCTTCCGGAATGTTCCTCAGGCCAACCTTTGTGATGTTATCACAAGTGCCATTTGTATCGTGGTGCTGGTCACTGCTAAGGAACTGGGAGATCGATACAAGCACAAGCTGAAGTTTCCTCTTCCCACGGAGCTGGTGGTTATTATTGTGGCAACACTGGTGTCCCACTATGGGAAATTAAATGAAGTGTATGCATCCAGTGTTTCTGGAGCGATTCCAACAGGATTTATCCCCCCCAAAGTACCACATTTCAACTTGATGCTCCGCGTTGCTGTAGATGCTTTGCCCCTTGCCATAGTCAGCTTTGTCTTCACAGTGTCCCTGTCTGAAATGTGTGCCAAGAAATACGCTTACACCATCCGGGCCAATCAGGAGATGTTTGCTGTGGGCTTCTGCAACATCATCCCTTCTTTCTTCCACTGCTTTGCCACCAGTGCAGCCCTGGCTAAAACCCTTGTCAAGACCTCCACAGGCTGCCAGACTCAGGTCTCTGGAGTCATCAGTGCCATGGTGGTTTTGCTGGTGCTGCTTTTCTTGGCACCCCTCTTCTACTCCTTGCAGAAGTGCGTCCTGGCTTGCATCATCATCGTCAGCCTCCGGGGAGCACTGAGGAAGTTCAGGGATGTGCCAGCACGGTACCATGTCAACAAAGTGGACACACTCGTTTGGGTTGTTACCATGGCTACCTCTGCCTTGGTCAGCACAGAAATTGGGCTGCTGGTGGGCATTGTTTTCTCCATGCTCTGCATCATCATTCGAACCCAGCGGCCACGGACAGCTCTGCTTGGTCAGATTCGAAACACCAGCTTTTATGAGGATGACTGGGAATATGAAAACCTCTTTCTTGTTCCCAAGGTCAAAATCTTTCGTTTTGAGGCCCCACTTTACTATGCAAACAGAAACTACTTCCTGAAGTCTCTGTATAGAATGACTAACTTAGACCCTAACCTAGAAGCTGCTAGAAGGAAGAAATATGAGAAGAAGGAGAAGGAGCACCTAAAAAAGGAGGATCACACAACTCCTAATGGACTGGGGATCAGAGAAACCACTCTGCAATTAGTTCCTAAGCAAATTGATTTCCACGCTCTCATTGTAGATTGCTCTTCCATCTCATTTTTGGACACCACTGGGGTTAATACTCTAAAGGAAATCCTGAAAGACTACAAGGACCTAAACATTGCTGTTCTCCTGGCTTGCTGCAATCCCTCGGTGATAGACTCTCTGAAAAGAGGAGGTTACTTTGGGAAAGATTTTGGGAGCATGCAGGAGATGATGTTCTACAGTATACACAATGCCGTGAACTTTGCGCAAGACCAAAAGCTTCCAGCAGATTGCTCAGTTTAACCCTGTGTCTTCCTTGATGACTGACCACAAAAGCAACAGATGGGGAGGGGCAGTTTGTAATAAATGATAAGAGACACTGTTGGCTGTGTACAGAGTTGGTCCCACAGGTCACACGCCCCTGGAAAGCTCTGCTGATTGTTGGATGTCACCTAGAATAGCCAAAGCCCAGGACCGGGATGGAACAGACTGGATTATTACCTATCCCTCCACTTTAAAATGCAGGTGATGTGCAATAGGGTGGTTTGGGATGGATTTCCCCCTTGTGCCATAACCATGTGTGAGCCAAAAAACACACCATGAGACTACAGACAGTGTGCCTAATGCCTGCCACCTCTCACAGTGGTCTAAAGGCTGGTGTAAGCCATCCACATGAAAACACAATCAATGTAGCACCTTGGACACCATGGTTTATAAACAGTTCATAATTCTGCCTTTCAAGGCCTTGCCCTTTCTATCATCCTAGGTATTCTCCTAAGCAACTCCCACTATTTCCATGCAAAAGAAACCCAACCCAAAATCATAAAATATTGTGGAATGTGGCATGTCTCTCCATCTAGATTAATTAATCTCCATACGTTTCATGACACAGCCTGACACAGGAGAAGAAACCACCATCCAGGCTCCTCACAAAACTAATTTCCAACAATTGCTGCTGGACCCACCTGTTATTGGCTGTGGTAATTAAGTTATTGAAGGTTGTGATACCTTTTATATATGACTCTAATGCACAATTATAATGCACTAGTAAGAGGGTAATGCACTAGAAAGAGGGTAAACAAGATTAAGAAAAATTAATGGGTTTAATTAGCAGTTACCCACATAGTAGTACCACCCTGTAAAAGTAAGTTGCCTCTGGTGGGTCAGTGCAGCTCCAATTCAGGGATACATAAGGACCATCAAACCTATAGATTCAAAACTGTGGTGCAGCACACTATGTTCTTCCTACAACTGCCTTCCTGGGTGCAAAGAGGGGAGAAAAGAGGGTAAGGTGCAAAGGTAAATCTGTGATCTCTTTGCTGGCTGGTCATCCTGCAAATGCCAAGGAAGCTTTACCTAGGCCAACTGAAAGGAATAACAGTGTTGTGTATCCCCCACCCTTGCTGGAAAAATTCCTCCACTTTGTACATACTACGGACATTCTGGGTTTGTATTTTTTTACCTCACATTATTCTTTCATCTGAGGTGCTCTAAAACATGTTTTTCAAGGCTGGGTTACTTTCTGTAAGAATCTGTGTTATTCTGCTGTTTATTCTGCTTTATGTCAGATGATACCCCCAGAGTCAGTTGTGTTGTAGAATGCACGGTCTCTCTCTACAAATAAGAATAGATTCACATTTCGATTGTATCACAGTCAGTACTCAATGTTCTGGTCCATGGCATTGGCAGAATATCCTCTCATGTTCAAGCTTACAATTACCTGCGTGAAAAGTAGGACAGGTGGCCTGTATTCCTCTGCTTTTCCATAGCTGGTTAACACACAGCACCGAGCATGGAAGGAAATCCTATCACAGATGTGCCTCTTACAATCAGAAGACTCTAGAAATATGTCCCGTGTATGCAGAAGCCATTTCTCTGCTGTACCACTTGGAAAAAACCCAACAATCCAAACACATCAGGTCAAGACATCACATGACTTGCTTATTTCAACGTTTCGGGTCACTGAATGAAAGAACACTCAAACTGAGGTTCTCCAGGTGTCCCAGAGCCTGTCTGGCTCTCAAGAACAAATATTTTGTTAAAGGAAGAGCAGTGCTTTCCCAAAAGACAGAATAAAAAATGTCTACACAGGGATTGAGAATAGCACAATATTAGGTAATTGATTCAATGCTGACATTTTCATGCAGTCATTATAAAAAAAGAGATTATCAGCTGCACACTGTTAGTACTGCCAGAGCAGTACAACCTGACAGAAAACTCCATCAAGAGATTAAAGGATTGACCACTGCCAGCATTTTCCTGCCATAAAACAATTTAATCACATTATTCTTTTAAATTGCTGACTTGGTACGACTGCTTTATGAGGGAATTTTATCTGTCATAAAAGCAAATGAGCAGAACCCAAGGACAAAGTATTGCTTGATGTCTGCTTCTGTTTGCAACCATTCTTTGACTGGGGAGTATCTCTTTCAAGGTGTTGCCAGGAGCAGTTTTAGAGGATTTACTGCAAGGCAGTATCAATGCAGACACTCCTAGGCTGCTGTGCCAAATCAAGCTGTCATTGGAAGTCAGAATTGTGTCAGTACAAAAGAACGCACATCCTAGCAATCTAGACTTCTTTTATCTTTATGGGTCAATAAAACAGCCTAGAACATAAAGAAAAAAAAAAAAAGGCAAAAATGCCCTTAACTCCAGATTAACTGCATTTTAAAAGGAAAAAAATAAAGGAATATTCCAACTGAAGGTTTACCTTTGCAGCAGTCTCTGGAGAAAAAAGAAGAGGGGCTGCCCTACTCTGATCCATCAGGTTGAAAAATTAAAGAGTCAGGAGTCTCTTATTCAATGTATTTATTTTTAAGAAAGGCACCAAAGGGTGTCTAAGCAAAGAAACTTGGCTATGTATCAGCTTGAAGACTTTTACTAGGAAGAAACTATTGATCAGAAGAAACCATGAGAACCATTTTTCTGTTTCAGTGTCATTGTTAGAGCTTGCTCACGACCAAGTTTCTCTGTTGGACAGTATCAAACACAGCAGAGAAACAGCTTCCAGTGCTATAATGTAGGGAGACTGTAAATTATTTCTAACGAGTATGGAAAAGTTAACTAAAAAAAGCAAACCTTTTTCCTGACATGTTTTTATTTGCTATACTGTATTATACTGATTAAATCTATGAAGATTTAAACTCTTAAAAAATGCTGATTTTTCTTCTCTCCTACCACAAATAAGTACTGTAACTTGGGAGAGGAGATGGGGATAGTCTTGAATTCTAAGTAGATTAATACTAATTTTGAAATAAGATCATTGTAAGCCTTTTAGGAAATGTTATATACATTGTGTAGACTGACAATATTTTTGTTCACTATGGTGCCTTGTATAAATCATATATCCAACAACCTTCAGTACTGCTACACAAAAACAGGAAAGGGTTCTGTGCAGATTGTGTGGGTCTCATGGGTCTGGGCAAAGAGCTGGGCATCTTCACCTCAAACTCTCCTGCAGCATGGCCAGGAGAGTGGTCTGGGTGTCAAAAAAGCTGTATCTATTGGCACTGGTACAACCAGGCAACTGTCCAGTCCATGAAAGACACATTGGATTCCCCCACAACCAGACAAATGTGTGCTTTTGGTTGGAAAAATAAAACTAGCAGTTCTGTGAAAACAGTTTGCCTTGAGGTGTCATTTCGCAGGCAGTGAAATAACAGGATAACTTGGAATGAAGAGAAAGAGAAGAGGTGGGTCTGCTGTCCTAGAAAAGGGTTAAAATACTGGGGTGAACTCTGCGTTGAGGGATTGGAAGACATTATTAAAAAGACCATTATAGAAGTGAGAAGGGGAAGGTGTCAGTCTTCCATGTGAGCACATTGCCTTCTTGGGAGGCATCGTCTTATAGATGGCACAACTGTGAGGAAAGCCAATGCCTGTAAACCTTTCACTGTGGTGGTATCTCCTAGTCCTCTGTTTTCTGCAAGCATTCTTCAGTTAAGTATATGTCACCACCTTCCAAGAATTCTTCTCTATTCACCAACCCCATGATAACACAGTTTTGCTGTTACAGAGTTCTGACTCAAAAAAAAAGCTCATTATGTCCTTCAGGAAAAGAGAACTGCACATTCAGAACCAGCACAGAATTCTTCAGACTTGATTTCTTGCCTGGGTTACTTCTTTCTTGCCACCTCTGAGGCACTACAGCTGTTCTGGGGCTTCTTGCTTGATGGCTAAGTTTCCATACTCACAAAACATGGATTGCATCAAGGACTGTGTCACTTGGAAAGACTCAGTGCCTCACTCCTTACACAGGCTGAGTAGAATCCAGAAGAGCTGCACTGCCCTCAAGAACTTTAAAAACCCAACACATGGCACACCTGGTACAGGCTGCCAAGGAGATTTTGATCTCTGAGTGTAGTTGTGGCCACTCTCTCTTCAAAAGCTACTCACTGATTTTTCTAAGTCAGTTGGTTTCAGAAACCTGAAAGACCCAAGCCAGCTCTCAGAAGAAACCTGTGAGATCTAAGGAAGGGACTTCAGACTGGTGAGCACTGCCAGCTCCTTGCCCCTCCTGAAACTGGGTTGCCACAGGAGTACAAAACTCACAGCTCAGTAAGACAGCACAGGAAAGGGAGGTTACCAGGGAGGACCTGTCAGAGGACCTGTGCTAACTCTGTATTCCTGCATGGACTAACACAAAGAGGCAGTTCTGGGGTACAGGTGCAATATTCACTTGTGTGTAGGACCTCCACTTTTCCACACAAACCCATACACAACAAACTTCTCCTGTTCCTAATGTACACTCTGAAACCCACTACCCTTCTGCTCACACCCCATATCCAGACTCTGAGCTCTCCTTACTTGTTTCCTTCAACTTACAACAGGTAAATTCCCATCCTCCTGTGCCTGGATAGCAGATGCAGCAATGATGGAGATGGTAAACATGGTAAATACGTTCAACTCAGCAACAGCCTGAGCCACGCAAAACTTCCAAGACCTATTACAACCTCTGATGGAGGTTTTATGGTTTCTTTTTTTCTCACACACCAGTCACTCCTGTTATAGGCATCTCCATTTGGTTCTTTCCACATTGGTATGCGTGTGTTCAAGCTGAGTTAAATGAGATTGAAAGGCAAGGAATTCCAATGTTGTCCTGCTAAAATCTGACATGGATTTCCTCAGAGGGAAATATGCTATTATGTGTAATAATTCTTTTGGAAGACAGTATTAACTGGCATTAACTAAACTCACTCATGATAGAGATTTGCTGGAGAGAGTCCAACGCAGGGCCACCAAGATGATTAGGGGAATGGAGCATCTCCCTTATGAGGAGAGGCTGAGAGAGNAACTTTTTCTCAGTGAGGGTGCCAGAGCTCTGGAACAGGCTGCCCAGGGCGGTTGTGGAGTCTCCATCTCTGGAGACACTTAAGACCCGCCTGGATCTGTTCCTGGGCGACTTGGTCTAGGTGATCCTGCTCAGGCAGGGGGGTTGGACTAGATGATCTTCTAGGTCCCTTCCAGCCCCTAATATCTGTGATTCTGTGATTCACTCTGGTTTAGTTGTCATTATGCAGCACACAAGTGGGTTCAGGATACAAAATGAAAAAAGTTCAGTGGAAGGGAGATGGAAGCAGTAATAAAATAGTGACAACTTCCATTTGGACCTATCAGTTTGTCAGGTTTGTTTGAATCTTTGTGGACTTCTTTTGCTGTATCATGTTTCCTAAATTAAAGGATAGAAAAGTAAGTCACCTTTCTAGTCCCTCACCACATCTAATTGTTAGCAAAGCACATAACAGGTTGTGAAAAAAGCCTTTCCTGGGACAGTATCACTGCCTGAAATGCTTTCGTAAGGAATACCCTGGATTTGTGCTTACCACCCTCATCCATCCCATTCCAACCCTTCATCAGACTCATCTAGGCTAGAAAGAGAGCTTAACAATGTGACCAGAAGGCCAGAGCATGTGGGATGTGGACAAGAAGCTGAACTCTGGAAGTCTCAGCAGTTCTCGGTACTGAGTTGTTACTGCACTAAGATCAAAGTCTGCTGGCCTTGAAGGTGCTGTTCAGCAGTGATCACTTCCAGTAAGAGTCTTGACAACTGGGACAACTGTTGCCTGGAATCCAGCTCTCTCCGACACGCTGTCCATAGGTGGCCTAACTGCAGAACAGAACTTGCTTAAGGAACTCCTCCAGAGCTTTCTCTTCAAGGTTGTGACAAACAGTAATCTAGAAAGGATGCACACAGTTTAAAATAGCTGCACCAGAGCCTTGCTAGCTTGCTGCCTCTCTGGAGGTCATGGTACAACTGGGAATCCCGATGATGGGGCCTGGACATGGCAGCAGGAGAGATGTGGAGTGGCCACAGCATATGACCAGAGATGGGCTTTGTGACACTTGAGCAGCACACCCACAAGTCTTGTCAGATGACAGGAAACCACACACTGCTCCTTCACCTGTTGTTATGATGCAAGGCATGCAGGGTAGCTCCTCCTTCCTCCACACAAGCCATCTCCTTCATAATCTCACACACCCCTGAACTGATTCCGCTCAGTTGGCACTTACCTGACTTCCCAGGAAGCAGGCATGCCCAGCTGGCAATTTTATACCAAGGTAAATATCAATGTGAGCACCTGTGGGACACTTTTGTCACATTTTTCCATGTTATGAGTTGCTTACCTGAGAGCAATTAATTCCAGCAACCAGTGAATTCTAACTTGTTCAATGCCACCATGTGGAACAGAAGAAATGTAGGCAAGGTTCAGCTCCTGGTCTTTGCTCAGGTCAAACAGGTCAGCACGGCTGTGAGGTAAAGGAGGGCTTCAAGGGAGGAGGGATAGAAAAGAGACAACATATTGCAATGTTAACATCAACTTCCACTCAAAAGGAAGTACTTCAAGAAGCCACTGCTACACAGAGAGCAACCTCGGGCAGCAGTGGCATAAAGAAGCCATGCAATGGCAGTCAGCAGTGAATCTCATGGAATCGCCACACCCTGTAGGCTTGGGAGTGGAAGTTTCACTTCCTGAGGTCCCTAGTGAGACAAATATGGGCTTGATCTTCCTGCCTGAGGCCATGCAATGACATCAGCTCTTGTTCTGCTGTGGAAGCTACCCTTGTCAGAAGCAGGATTAGGCACAGCATGAGGCTTCTCTCTTTTATACTGCAAGCAGTTTAACCTACTCACAGCTGTACTATGACTTTGATGTCCACTTATTCCACTAAAATTAACACAACACTAAGGCAAATTTCTGCTTCCTCTATCTCCACAGAAAAGTAGCTACAATATTGACAGAGAGCTCACACCAAACCTCCACAAGGCACAAACTGAAAAGTGTGACAAGTTCACTAGGCCTGGACATTCTGAGAGATACTCATGAAACCTCCTGGTCACATGCAAATTAAAGCATTTGTGTTATAAGAAAGACAAAACAATGTTGTCCCCAGGGTTGGGTAAAATACTTCCATTTGTCACAGAAATACAAAATGTTTAAGGTTAGAAAAGACCTGTAAGATCATGTTTTGAGTAACATAAAAAATGACTCAGAAATACATCACCTCTTGCTTTTTAAGCCTAGCAGCCTTCATGTACCTCACAAAACTTGCAAAGCTATTCAACTCCAGTTAGCTCAGCATGACTGGGCTTCCTCTGGTAAGCAAAACAGTACCAGGACATGAAGGACTGAAGCTGGGTTTAAGCAAACTGCTATCTATCACCTGACGTATCAATCAGCCAGACACACTGGAGACTTGGAAGTTTGTAAGTGTTTGACAAGGAAAAACTCCCAGAACAGCCATGTAAGCTCTGCATGGGCTTATTTAGGGACTATGGCAACGGGAGCTCTGAAAACGCCACGAGAACAAGTTCCAAGTATCAATGTAAGGGAAAATGAAGGAGTTTGCATTTCTGAGTGCCCTGAAGACATGGGAGCAAGTCAGACAAGGGGTGTCAACTCGCACTATTGAGTGATCCACTTTGTTTACATTAACTGGCCACCTCCCACGGAGGGAACACACCACAAGCTAAGCAGCCAGTGCCAGCACGCTGTCAAATACCACGGCACCGGGCCCAGAACGGCCGAGTCCCCACACCCCAGGGATCCTCTGCTTGCTGGGGGCTGAAGGCGGCTGGTCCGCACCGGCTGCTCCTCGCCAGCGTTGCCCGCTTACCAGAAGCCAGTGCTCCGCCAGAAGTGCTGCAGGGGCCGCTCGGCTCGCCCGACATCCACGTACACCATGAAGGCCGCGGAGCCCGTGCCCAGCTGCACCACCAGCCACAGGAGCAGCCCCATGGCGCCTGGGGGAGGCGAGGCGGGAAAGGCCGGGCCCGGGCAGAGCGACACCGCCACCACCAGCCGTAGAAACAGCCCTATGACGCCTGGTAGAGAAGTGGAAAAGACCGGGCCCGGTCCGAGCGACACCGGCGCCTGCTATGGACGCAAAAGAGACGCGACGGCTGGAGCCCGCCCACAGAAATGGCGCTCCCGGCCTGCAGGCATACACCTAGCCACTGGCCGCAGTGGGTTTAATGCTGTTCAGGGAGCAGCGAGGCGGTCGCGTCTCCGTGGGGAGACGAAGAGCCTCTTATTTGTTTTTGACGTGGCCGGGAACCGCGTCCCAGAGCCGGCGCGGAGGTGCCGCCGCCCGCATTTCTCCTGTGGACCACGTGAGGGAAGCACAGCCTTAGGCTGTCTTGACGTCCCTGTGCTCTGCTGTCGTGACGTCCCTGTGCTCTGTGTATACAAATCTGTGCTACGGAGTAGTGCAGCTGGTCAAAACCACCTTCCCCGAACAGATCTATCATCAGAATTGAAATTGTGACTGCTTTTTCAGCCTAAAGATATTTACTGATACTCGGTGGATAAGGAATTAGCTGGATGATCCATCCAGAGGGTGGTGGCAATGCCTCGGAGTCCAGCTGGAGAGCAGTTACCAGTGATGTCCCTCAGGGTCCCTGCTGGGGCCTGTGCTGTTTCACAGAGTTAGAGACCTGCATGATTGAGCAGGGTAAAACTTAAGTTGAAGAGGGCAATATATAAAGCATGGAAGGAGGGACAGGCCACTTGGTTTGTAAAAACCACAACTGTTCTGTGTTGATCAATTTCAAGGGCATTTCATGGCAAGGTTTGTATTATCCATGTTATTCATGTTTGTCCGTTCTTAATGGGTCAGTTAACTAATAATTTGTTATAATGCTTGGTAAATAAAATCTAACAGACACTTTTTTTGTGGTTGTTATTGGTTGGATGGTTGGTTTGGGTTTTTTGTTTATTGTTTTGGTTTGTTTTTTTTTTGTTAGTAGAATCTGTATTCAGTTTTGTAAAGCTGTGATGCTGGTTGTGTTTATATCAGCGAGGGTTCATGGTTTGAACTTTTAAGTTCAAATTCGATGCCAGTCAACGTCTTAATGAACACATGTTTGGAAGCCTTCCCAAAAAAATTCCAGAAAGGCACAGGATTTACATATTCTCCATTGTTTGTTCCTCAGGATTTGGATTGTAACATGTTTTTTTGTGGGCTGTGGGGAGGCAGAGACAAAAAAAATAACAAATCACAAAGTCTTCTAGAAAAAATCTGAATGTCTGTCCTCTGAGTCCTTTGAAGAGCTTACAACACAGAGGATCCCAGGATGTCAGTGGTTGGAAGGGACCCTGGAGATCTCCGAGTCCAACTCCCCTTCCACAGCAGGACCATAGAGTAGAATCCAATCCAGCACAGGACACAATTGTCTCATTTTGTCTACAAGGTCAACCCAACTGTACTCAATTGTAATATCTCTGTGACAAAGCTGTTTGCTACTCTGACAACAAGTACAGCCTTGATTTCCATGTCAGACAGGCTGTGGCCACCACATGAGCTCATGAATCAAGCCATTAGAAGGTCTCCCAGTTAGGAAAGATAACTACTCTCCCAGTACTGTGCTTGTGAAGCAGATAAAGCCAAAGGCACTGGGCAGCTATTACTTCCAAATCAAGGAATAAAGATGTTTTTCTCCACCATGTAGTATTCTCAGCTGTAGGTCTGTATTGCTCATTATCAGTTAAGAAACCAAAGTTCATGAATAATTGCTTTCATCCTTTCATCAACCTATGCTTTGCCTCTAATCCCTTTTATACCCATCTTGCATAAGCTCTAATTAAAGTTTAATTCCTTACCCAAATCTTCCATTAGGGATTCACTTATTTCTGGGAGGCACAGGGCCATCACAATGAACATGTATTATCTGTCTGACAGTTTTATGGTTCAGTTGGAACAATTGGCAGATCTGTCTATCACTATTTTCCCTGCAGCTTTTGCAGCCTTTCTATTTTAGTCATGAACTGCAGAACCGAGCAGAGTAACATGCCACTAAGTGATACTTAGAAACTAAAGGAAAAAAAACAAACAACCAAGTTCCTAAGAGCCACTGGAAGTACTTTGCCCAGTGATTTATTAATTTGGTTTACTTTGTTTTGCAAAAGCTGAAGTCCTTAGTACTAGTGCATTAGGAGCTGTGCTTCAGAAACTCTTCCTCAGCAATGCAGCTCTTGCAGTATTTCTGTGTTTACAGAGCTCTCTCCATCAAGCAGCATTACTAAGTCATAGAATCATAGAATGTTTAGGGCTGGAAGGGACCTCCAAAGGTCATCTAGTCCAGCCCCCCTGCCACGTGCAGGGACACCTTCAACTAGACAAGGCTGCTCAGAGCCTTGGCCAACCTCACCTTGAATATCTCCAGGGATGGTGCCCCAGCCACCTCCCTGGGGAGCCTATTCCACTGATCCACCACCCTCAAGGTAAAGTTCTTCTTCCTGATATCTAGTCTAAATCTCCTCTAATTTAAACCATTACCCCTTGTCCTTTCATTAGAGACCCTTGTAAACAGCCCCTCTCCAGCATTCCTGTAGCCCCCTTCAGGTACTGGAAGGTGGCTATAAGGTCTCTCCAGAGCCTTCTCTTCTCCAGGCTGAACAACCCCAGTTCCTTCAGCCTGTCCTCATAAGAGAGGTGTTTCAACCCCCCTGATTATCTTTGTTGCCCTCCTCTGGACCCGCTCCACCAGGTCAATGTCTTTCCTATGTTGAGGGCTCCAGAACTGGATGCAATACTCTAGGTGAGGTCTCAGCAGAGCAGAGTAGAGAGGTAGAATTACCTCTCTCCATCTGCTGGTCACACTTCTCTTGATGCAGCCCAGGGTACAATTGGCCTTCTTGGCTGCAATTGCACACTGCTGGCTCATGTCCAGCTTCTCATCCACCAACACCTCCAAGTTCTTTTCTGCAGAGCTGCTTTCCAGCACCTCATCTCCCAGCCTATATTGATAGTGAGGGTTATTCTGACCAGGTGCAGGACCCTGCATTTAGTCTTGCTGAACCTCAGGAGGTTCACTTGGGCCCACCTCTCCAGCCTATCCAGGTCCCTCTGGATGACATCCCGTCCCTCCATCCTATCAACAGCACCACTCAGCTTGGTGTCATCTGCCAACTTGCTGATGGTGCTCTCAATCCCATTGTCAATATCATTAATGAAGATACTAAACAATATAGTACAGTACCCCTGAGGGATGCCACTTGTCACTGTTCTCCATCTGGACATCAAGCCATTGACCACCACCCTCTGGAGGAAGAGGAGGTTGAGGGGAGCCCTCATCAGTCTCTATAGCACCTGACAGGCCATTGTAGAGAAGCTGGTGCTGGTCTCTGCTCACAGGACATTAGTGATGGGACAAGAGGGAATGGATTCCAGCTGCTCCAGGGAAGGGACAGACTGGGATTTGGGGAAAATTGTTCCCTGCAAGAGCAGCTAGAGGCTGGCACAGGCTGCCCAGGGAGGTCTGGTTGGGCCACAATGGTACCGGTTCAGAATCCTCGGTGAATCTGGGTAGTGTATAGCAAACATATGTGTCTTAGTATGGGCTTGATCATGCCCTGTGGGAGGCTGGTAAAAGCCTTTTTGAACTCTGGGCATCACCTGATGCAAGAGAGAGGGAAATAGAAGACAACTTCAGCTCTGCAGGCACACTGCCTTGCCAGACAGGAGCACATCTGTGTCCCTACCCCTCCAAGGCTGGGCACATCTCTATCTCTCTGTGCCTGTTCTCTGTGTGACCCTAAGGGCTCTTTAAAGTATCATGACAGATTTACCTGTGGTCACAATTGTACACAAGCCATAAATAAATGGTGATAACCTTACCATTTCATAGCCTGAGTGTGTGGGGTATTCATGCCAGCTTTTCACACAGCTTCCCTAGGAAGCCCATCCTTCTCCTAAAAGAACAATGTCTATTCCCAGAGAACATACACTTGCCAGCTGTTCCACCACTTCTCTACTGCTCTCCAGAGGCTTTTTGTAATGTCAGGAGAAGCTAAACTACAGAGTGCACTCATGTAAGAAGAAAAGCTTGGGATTTGCACCTCAGAATTATATTCCTGAAAGAAACAAGTCCTGAGAAGTATGTTTGCGTAGTGATACCCACGCTAAAGCAAGACGGACTTAAAGATTATTTTAAAGATTATTAGTATCATTGCCCACAGCCTTCAGCCCAAAAAGGTGTAGGTTATACCTGTGGGTAGATAATTCCTGGGAAAACTTCTCAGGAAAGGCTTTCTCATTTGAATTATAGTGGAGTTATGTGCTCAAGTTAACTGAACACTTGTTTTCAAGGAATAGAACTCTTATCACATGTTAAAACTGGCAAATTTTGAAGTTCAAACAATACATTTGAGCAGAATGCTAGGTCATCCAGCTTTAGATATGCTTCCTAATTAGACCTTGTGAATTGTTTTGCACGGTCAGACTTCTCAGTTTGCATCCTCCCTAAAAATGAACTGGTAAACCACTTGGAGTACAACTGCTTTGTTTAGATTGTCACCATGCACCAGTTTCGGGTGTCTTGCACTCTTAGGACCTTTCCAACCTATCAGCACAATTAGTAAAAGTTTACATGTTTGTACACACAAAACTATGAAGATATATATTCCCCTGACCAGTGGAGTCAGCTCTCAATTTCTTGCAATCTGAGATGGCTGAGGATGTCAATCCTATTCTATAATTTCTTCTACACAGTAGCTTTGATTGTTCTTCTTGGGGAATATTTTGCTTCTTCTTTATTACTCCTCACAGTTTCTATCTGAGTGAGAAAGGATGTTTTTTGAAGGGAAAAGAGGATGCAACAGACAAGCACTGGAATGTCTATTTTCCAAACCTCTTCTTTGGCTTGTGTTTTGTGAACTTCAGACTTACTGATAAGAATTTTTTCAGAGTCATTGGAATTTTGGGGTTAAAGGTGGAAGGATGAAGCATGCTATAGAAATGATAGACACAAAAGAAAACTCTCTTTGATAGCTTTTTACCTGACAAGTAACAAAGTATTCTATGGATACAAGCTACCAAGGCATTAAAATCTAGATATGCTTATCATATTGGCCTTACATTTTCATTTTTTCCCCTCCCAAAATGAACAATTTTGTTTTCAAGAGATATTAGTTTGAAAAACACAAATTTGCATACTCAAAAACTTTACAATTGCCACAAAGTGGCCAAGGAATATGCAAAAAAAGTGTCTCTTTGTTCAAGTTTTTTTTGCCTGTCAAAATTTGACCTCATCTGAATTGGAAGTCTTCTAGTCTGTATTTTATAAACTATAAAATTAGCTGAGCCAGCAACATTTTAGTTCCAACAGATGTTAGCTGTCATTGCTGCTTACTCCTCATGGGTCTACTAAGAGAATTTCACCCCTTGATCTTCCTTGTCAAGCTGTAGCTCACTGACAAGTAAATATATCAGACAAGCACTAACACTCTTCCCTGTCTTGGTGCTGATATTTGACATGGCACCAACTTGTTGTGATGCCTGGAGTCTCCACTTTGTCACTTCTTATTCTTCATCATGTTTTCCCATCCTGTTTGCATCTGTGGCCCTGGAACTTTACAGCTGAATTTGCACCCCTGAAGCCAAAGGACATCCTGACAATTTACATTTGCCTTCTTCATCACTTTTGATTCAGAACTGCTGCCTCTTTTGCAGTATGTGTGAGTGACAGCTGAAATCTGCCTGGCTTGGGCTGCACATTCCAGCTCAACACAGGCTTCAGTTTTGAATGTGATGGAATATTTGCATTCCTCTGTTTGTAGGCAATGCAGGCTGATTCAAGATGCTTTGTCAAAATGCAAATCACAGTAATTATTTGCAGCACGCTGCTGCCAAACTGTATTTCTGATTTCTATCACATGTTTTGCACCAATTCTTAATTCATTTGATATTCATATAGTTGAGTCATGACCCCAAACACAATATATGTGCAATATTTAGTTACAATGCCTTTGGCACATTGCACAGAAAGCTAGCACAGGATCTGCTTCATATCATCTGGAGGCCTTCAAAGGAATTGCCATGTTTTTCCTCACTTCTGACATCATGTTTTCTCTTTATAGAGAAGAAAACTCTTCTCATTGTTCATCTAATGAACAACCTACTTGTTACTGCTTACTTTGCCAATCTTCAGGGATGTAAGGTGGTACAAGCATACAGAAAATGGAGAGTCTGTGCCAGTCTCGGAGATACAAGAGGCAAGACATAGTTATCTTGCTGTGCCAGAGGTAACAAGGGGAGGAAAAAAAGGTGGGTCAAGCTCTGAAGCAGCAAATCTTCTTCCATAGAATCAGAATTGTCAGGGTTGGAAGGAACTTCAAGCTCATCCAGTTCCAAACCCCCTGCCATGGCAGGGACATCTTCCACTAGAGCAGGTTGCTCAGAGCCCCATCCAGCCTGGCCTGAGAAACTGCCAAGGATGGGGCTTCCCCCACCTCTCTGGGCACCCTGTGCCAGTGTCTCAGCACCCTCCTGGGGAAGAAATTCTTCCTTATGTCTGATCTGAATGCACCCATCTCTACTTTTGATCCATTCATTCCAGTCCTGCACTGCCCCACAGCTAAAAAGTCCCCAGCTTTCCTGGAGCCCTTCAGATCCTGGAGCCACAAGAAGGTCTCCCTGGAGCCTTCTCTTCTCTAGGCTGAACACCCCAACTCTCTCTGTCTGTTAACAGGCAAAGTCTTGAAATTGACATCTAATTTCAGGGGAGCTAGAGTTAGATGAGCTTAGTCCTCCATTAAGCAAATTGTCTACTTCTGCCTCAACTTCTGTCTCAACTCTGCCTAAGCCTAAAACTGCATCACAATGTAATGGCTTGACAACCAATCACCAAATACTCCCGTCTGATCCTGGGCCTGTGCACAAAACTCAAAGTCCATCTCTTTCAGAAACCACCTTGCTCATAGTTGATGTCAGTGGCAATGCTTATGTAACTAAAGCAGATGTTGGGTTTAACTACTTTTCCACTTCTCCTTCTTAGTAAAAACGCTCTTTATTCAGGTTGCTGTTACTCTCCCTATTATTATTTTTTTTTAATTTT
>VYZU01058909.1:0-34174 GCA_013401355.1 Ceyx cyanopectus
TGTTTTGTTGTGGGGTTTTTTTATATTCTTCAAGAAAAGGAGAGTAGTGGTCACCATGTGAAAAGAAGAGTGAAGTATAAAAATAGGAGAGCAACACTGGGGCTTCAGAACTGACATTCAAGCATCAGAAGTCTATCTCGGCTCAGCAATTGTCTTGTTGTGTGGCCTTAGACAGCCTGGCTTATAAAGCAAGGAGGGGAAACTGGCACAGGAACATCTGAGGATTAAAAGATGTTTACAGAGTGCTTTGTACTTGCATCAGTTTATCTTTTTGAAGTGCTTATTCATTTTGAGCTAGTCTCTTATGCCACCGTAAGAGCACTGAACTTTCCTCAACTGGATCCTTTTCTTCACTCACACACAAAAAATGACATGTACATTAATAAGGCACAGTGCTCCACAAAAGTTCTAAACAGTTATGGACGTCTTAATACTATATTGTAGGTATTCAGTGTTGAAAAAGATTGGAATCCCTAGGGGGGAAAGTCTTTATGGACTTATGCAGCTTTTTTATGACTGCATTTTTTAGATGCTCAGTTAAGGAAATATTTATTTTACTGAGTACATTTAATGCATGTTTTCTAAGTCTGTGTCATTTTAATTCATAAAAACTTAGTGACATATTCTGTGGCATAAATTCCCAAGAGGAGTTTTCTACGGATGTTTCAGAGCATCCAAGCCCTGCTTTTCTGTATAAGGGCAGAATGAACATAGGTGCTGGTAGATCATACCACCTGAAGTCATTGCTGTGCTTGTTTCAAGCAAGTCACGTGTCACGTTTTCAAGAAGCCATGTGTTAATCATCATTACAATATAAAGCTACTAGCAGCAGTCACTCATACAGAATGATTCCCCTGAACCTTATCTGCATGGACTGGTTGTGTTCCCTGGGAGACAATGGCTCCCTTGGTAAGATAGGCTGTGAAGAACATGTGAAAGGGAAGAAGAAAACAACCTGAAGTAGTGCTGATTATTGATGTTAAAGAGAACAAAGTGCAATAGGTCAAGGGTCTGAAAAGTTGTATAAAGAGATATATGTTATCAGAAATATATATGCTATGAATGCCCAAGAAAAACAGAATTCTGTCATAAAGGAAAACCTTTGAACAGAATGAAAACTTTGTGAGCAGTTGCACAGAATATAGTCCATGACAGAGATGATAGTACAGATGCAGGAGGTCACAGTTGTTGTTTTCTCTGAAAACCTGGAGTTTTTGTATATAGCTGTAAAGGAAATGTCTCTGTACTCCTTTAAATGGCTGATAGTGTTCTGGAGTTTGAGGGGTCAGCTACTTTCAAAGTCTGAGAGTGGTAGCTAATATCTTCCATTGTTAATTACATTAACTGCAGGTCCATTTTCAATAAGACTGGGGAGCTATCAAGGTCAGAGAATGAACACAGCTGTGGAGGGGAAAGGTACACCTGTTTCCCATCCTTGACTTTTTTAGGCATGAAGTAATGAGAAAATCCCCTTCAGACTCACATGCTTTGAGTTAGAGACCCGTACTCAAAAATGTTGATGTACACAGATAAACAGTGTGATTTCCAGAAATGGCAAAAGGCACAGCAAACTACAGACATAGGTGAGACTTGTGTGAAAATCACCAACTCCAAAAAAGACAGGTCCCTGGTATTAAGTGCTTACCATCAGGCACCTAATCTTAAAAATGTTGGCTAAAGGCAACAAAACTGTGCTTCTTTTAGAAAACGGAACATGGGTTTTTTTAAAACTCTTATCTGAATGCTGGAGCATTATAAACAATCTCAGATATTTCCACTGTAACTTTAATAAGTCATTCACCAATGGAGAAATATATTGGCTTTTTTTTCCCTCTCATTTGCCTTTCTTTTTCAGTCAAGGTTGAAAGACTAGAGCTGAAATGATTCCTAGAGGAAGAATGCTGTCTGGTTCTGCCTTTCCAGCTACAAAACCTGTAAGAGAAAATGCTTCTCATTTCTAGCTCTCATTCCTGGGGGTTAGGCTGTTCTCACCCCAGACTGTTTTTCAGTTTTCTTGAAGTGCTTCCCTTGTGAATATTTAGCATCTATGTACAACTGGTTTGAAATGTGTTCTTGGGTTGTTAATGCAGATTTCTGAGTACATGATGGATACAAAATCTTTATGATCTAATGGCGCTCAAACACAGTCTGAGTGAGAATATTATGAGGGAAGCATGGCCCTTCTATACAAAGGCATTGTTCAGTCCCCGTGTCTGTTAGTATTGTATTATGTCAAACCAACCCTAAAATTCTAATGCCTTGTCCCCACTCTCCAAACATTTATTCAGGAATAAGATGTAATGAGAATGTAATGGAGCATAACATTCCTAATGGATATATGTGTTGTCTAAGTTGCTTTGGACTGTTTTGTCCTGTCCAACACGCATAAAAATCTGCCTCAAAACATTCTGCCAGTTCCATGTTTTTCCCTTTCCAAAGTCTTCCCAAAGCCTGTCTCTGTGTAAAAAGGAAAAACCACCAAATTATAAATTCACAACACAAGATAAACTAATATTCTAGACTCCTGGCAAGATGATTTCTCCTTGTAGCTAACAGCTCACTTAACATCACTCCAAGGTATTAGCCAACTGTAAAAAGTGACAATGCTATTTCTCTGTACTTGGAAGAATGAGGCTCACCCTGAAGGAGCAGTCTGCAACACAGTTTCTGAACTCTGCTGATGGTGGTGGACAACTACTGAGTCAGATGCTCTGGTGAACCTGTGGCTGAGCACATCATCTTAGTGCTGGTACTCAGTAACCAGTGTGTGCTTCTCTTTTTTACCTAATTTGTAGGCTGTTCACCTCAAGCTTGTTTATATCTAGCAAGTAGGTTTACTTCTTGTTTGTGTTTCACTTAAAGTTTGTTTGCATCCAGATTACAGTAGGTTCACTGGAAAATTATAACTAATTTGAAAACTTCATATAATAAGCTGGTTTCTTAATACCTAATTTTCTATCTGTTTACATAATTTGACAGAGAGGCATTTTTTGATATTATGCAGGTCATGAGGAGGAGGAGAAGAGCTTTATACAGGTTCGAAATATACATGAACTGGGACATATTTGACTAAGCTGTTTAAAAGACTGCCGTGTTAGTGGAATAAATAGAACATATATTTTAAGTGGGGAGAAAATGAATAATTCAACCATAAGGGTCAAATCATCCTGCCAAGAAAAACCTACTGAAGAGGAAGTACACTGAGTTATAATTATTTGCATTGTAGATAATAATATCAATTATAGTTCCCAGCTGTAACCAAGCCTTCNAACAGTGTGATTTCCAGAAATGGCAAAAGGCACAGCAAACTACAGACATAGGTGAGACTTGTGTGAAAATCACCAACTCCAAAAAAGACAGGTCCCTGGTATTAAGTGCTTACCATCAGGCACCTAATCTTAAAAATGTTGGCTAAAGGCAACAAAACTGTGCTTCTTTTAGAAAACGGAACATGGGTTTTTTTAAAACTCTTATCTGAATGCTGGAGCATTATAAACAATCTCAGATATTTCCACTGTAACTTTAATAAGTCATTCACCAATGGAGAAATATATTGGCTTTTTTTTCCCTCTCATTTGCCTTTCTTTTTCAGTCAAGGTTGAAAGACTAGAGCTGAAATGATTCCTAGAGGAAGAATGCTGTCTGGTTCTGCCTTTCCAGCTACAAAACCTGTAAGAGAAAATGCTTCTCATTTCTAGCTCTCATTCCTGGGGGTTAGGCTGTTCTCACCCCAGACTGTTTTTCAGTTTTCTTGAAGTGCTTCCCTTGTGAATATTTAGCATCTATGTACAACTGGTTTGAAATGTGTTCTTGGGTTGTTAATGCAGATTTCTGAGTACATGATGGATACAAAATCTTTATGATCTAATGGCGCTCAAACACAGTCTGAGTGAGAATATTATGAGGGAAGCATGGCCCTTCTATACAAAGGCATTGTTCAGTCCCCGTGTCTGTTAGTATTGTATTATGTCAAACCAACCCTAAAATTCTAATGCCTTGTCCCCACTCTCCAAACATTTATTCAGGAATAAGATGTAATGAGAATGTAATGGAGCATAACATTCCTAATGGATATATGTGTTGTCTAAGTTGCTTTGGACTGTTTTGTCCTGTCCAACACGCATAAAAATCTGCCTCAAAACATTCTGCCAGTTCCATGTTTTTCCCTTTCCAAAGTCTTCCCAAAGCCTGTCTCTGTGTAAAAAGGAAAAACCACCAAATTATAAATTCACAACACAAGATAAACTAATATTCTAGACTCCTGGCAAGATGATTTCTCCTTGTAGCTAACAGCTCACTTAACATCACTCCAAGGTATTAGCCAACTGTAAAAAGTGACAATGCTATTTCTCTGTACTTGGAAGAATGAGGCTCACCCTGAAGGAGCAGTCTGCAACACAGTTTCTGAACTCTGCTGATGGTGGTGGACAACTACTGAGTCAGATGCTCTGGTGAACCTGTGGCTGAGCACATCATCTTAGTGCTGGTACTCAGTAACCAGTGTGTGCTTCTCTTTTTTACCTAATTTGTAGGCTGTTCACCTCAAGCTTGTTTATATCTAGCAAGTAGGTTTACTTCTTGTTTGTGTTTCACTTAAAGTTTGTTTGCATCCAGATTACAGTAGGTTCACTGGAAAATTATAACTAATTTGAAAACTTCATATAATAAGCTGGTTTCTTAATACCTAATTTTCTATCTGTTTACATAATTTGACAGAGAGGCATTTTTTGATATTATGCAGGTCATGAGGAGGAGGAGAAGAGCTTTATACAGGTTCGAAATATACATGAACTGGGACATATTTGACTAAGCTGTTTAAAAGACTGCCGTGTTAGTGGAATAAATAGAACATATATTTTAAGTGGGGAGAAAATGAATAATTCAACCATAAGGGTCAAATCATCCTGCCAAGAAAAACCTACTGAAGAGGAAGTACACTGAGTTATAATTATTTGCATTGTAGATAATAATATCAATTATAGTTCCCAGCTGTAACCAAGCCTTCATATTTTGGCTTCTGTACAACCACAGAGTAACAGTTCCAGTCATAACAAGTTTCAGCCAAATAAAGACAAAGCTCAACTAGCAAAACAACACAAATTTGCAGAAGCATAAGGTTGTACAATTGGAGTCTGATGTTTGGATATAGTTACATATGGCAGTTCAGTGACAATTATCAGCACAAATCAACATTTAAAATTAATGTCATTTTTCAAACAAAACTTTTTAACCCTTTCCAAAACCCGGATTGGAGCAAATCTCTTGTTGGGCCCACTGGGAACCATCTGCATAGGATAAAGTCTACGGTCTGAATGAAACTGCCAGCCCACTAGGCTTTGGTGTAAATGTCATGCTATTGGCTGCTTCTAAAATCCCAGCTTCTGAAATCTGGTTATTATGGGAGAAACACATTTTCCTTAAAACAAAGAAACAAAAAAAACCCCAAACCCACCAAGAAAAAACCCAAACAACCAAACCCAAACCACAAAAAAAAACAAAAAACAAAAAACAAAAAGACAAAAAAAACCCAAAAACCAAACCAAAACCAACCAACCAAAACTCAAAAGCACTGAGCATTCTGGTAGGTTTCAGTTTAAAAGGGTGGCAAAGGCAAATGAGGAAACTTCATTTGCAGACTGCTGGGGTACTGTGCCTGGCACAGAGCCCTGAAAGCCAGGCTGTCACTGTCACTGTCCAGGCAAAATGTCAGGTGTTCTAGGGAAGCAATACTGCCAAAAGAGCTAACTCCCCACCAGCCCCTCCAAACCTTGGTACTTCTTGTATCTCTGTTTGGAAGAAATGATCTACTTATACTTCAATTGTCTCTGGTGGACCAGTCATCCTCTACAGAGCTCTCAGATCCTGGAAAAAACTCAAGTATGTATCACTAATGGGACAGAGGAAGATACCAGGATAAGATGAAGAAAGAAATAATGTGACTGCTGTGGTGGTGCGTACACTGTGGTTAGCTCTTTGGAGTAGTTAGTATACATCTTTGCAAGACTTGTGTTTTAATTTTAATTTTTTTATTTTTTAATTTCAAGACAAACCCAGCAAATTCTAAAAGGCTGTAGCAGTGGCGTAAACAAGCTTCCTGCTTTCTTATGCCACCTAACCATGACTATTGTGTTGTGTGTTGTTTTACACCATGCTGATTCCTCTTCATACTCCCTGTGTTGCTGACACCTGCAAAATCTTTTCTAGGTCAATAATCCATTATGTAATTATAATGGATTGTCATTTTAATAACTGAGTGACAGATTAATAGAGTCATCTCTTCATGCCTTCCTTTTCTAGATGGTAGAAGATATAGCCTTCTCTTCACTTCCCACCCTTTAGGAAGAGGAAACATTTTTTTCTTCTCCTGCCTAAAGGATATAGCAGGAGGTCCCCCCTCTTTTCCCTAGTGCAGCTATGGTAATCCTGAAAGGTGACCTGTTTGTCTTTCCCATTAATGCACTCTTTGGGAAACAGATGAGTCTGTCTACATCATCCCTCTTGGGGGAATCATGCATGCTCCCACTTTCAGATTACATCTCAAGACTTCAACTTGCTTGTTTACTGGCAGGGTTAACTTGACAGGCCTAACTGGATTTGGCACATACACACCCTTTATCTCTGTTGTGACAGCAGTTAATTCAAGTGACTCAGAAAAGAGCTTCTCCAAAACAAAGTAATGTATATTTGCAAAAGTAGCTTCCAAAGAAGAGGTCTAAACAGTAAAGGGCTGTAGATTACCTTGACTTGTAGACCTACCTCTGCCCCAGCTTGGGAGGAAAGCCTGCTACCCTGCTACATTGCCTGAGTGACCAAAGCTCCTCTCTGCTCACTGTTAGTGGCAGCTTACCCCTTCTCCTTGCTAAGAAATCATCTTTAATGTATAAAATTCACCTTGACTTCAGCACTTGGCCTGAAGAAGCACCAGTGCTGTCTGTCTGAGAGGAGCAATCCTCTTCCCTTCAGAGGCACTCACGTTTTCCCTTCTTTCTCACTTTCTCTTAAGAGTTTAATTGCATTTTAGCTACCGGTGATCAACAAGAGTAAGGTATCACAGACAAAATGAGACCTACACAATACATGGAAAACAGTACAAATTTTTCTTACTCAACCCATATATGTAAGAAAAAAGGGAATGGTTCTCTTTCTTGCTTTTAAGTATAGGTGGAAAAACATATCTTAGTTTAAAAACCACCATGTAAACAACAAAACCTCTTGAAACAGTCTCCTTGCACTTCTATCCACTTTAATGCCACAGAGCCAGATGAGCTCTCTCTTTGTACAGTCCTTTAGAGCTGTGAAATGTCTGTGCAAGTTTGCTACTGCAGCTGTACCTGGGATATCCTCAGTAAGTAACATTTCAACTCATGCAGCACAGATGCCAGTGACCGCATGGAGAAAAGTGGTACCAAATCACATGTTATCAAGGAACATGGAATTAATCACATGTGTTTACAAGACAAAAATCATCCTTCTGTATTTAAGGTTTCTCTAAAAGACATTCATGTTAGTGATGGGTGTAGCTTCTAATTCTAGGTATGTGACTGTCACACTTTTGCCTATCACTGATAGGCACAAGAAGTGAAAAGAAACATCCTCTCTGATTAGAAAGATAGGTTGCTACCCCAAGCACTGCACAAATAAAACTAGTTGTAATACAAAAAAAAAAAAGCAGTTACTAAAAGAAAACATACCATTTCCTCTGCATGAAGAAATTAGGTCTGGAAACTCATGCAGGTATTGCTGAAACTGCTTTGAAGATTGTAACTTCCACCCATTGCAAAGCAATCAGGCCAGAGGCTGTGTCTTAAAATAAACAGGCCTGAGCTGAGAAAAAGGAAGGTTCATTAAGTTCCTCTTGCAATGTCTACCTACTCCTGTGAAGCTTTGGGACAGAAATCTGGAGGACTGAACTTTAGAATTATTTCTGAATTTATAAAAGGAAACTGTAAGACCTGTGTTTTCTGCTCTGATTATTCTGTATGACAAGCAAACATGATGTGTGAAGGAAGTAGAACCAGAGAGCCAACAGCTAAACAACATACGTCAGGTCACTGAGAAAGAAGCACTAGACACATATAGTCTTTTTATATTCCAGTAGTCAATAAATGCAGTTTCTTTACTTCCTTTTCTTTATTATTTTTTCACAGTTCAGTTTTGGGCACAGAGTATGTGAAAACTTTTTATTTTAGTATTTGGGCATTTTAGTATTCCTTGGATAGTTTTAAATGTGTATGTATATTTTTAAAAAAATGGGTTTGTGACACTTACAATCACCAGTCTTCTCAAGCTGTGACACTGGGAATACTTGAAGCATGATTTTTTTGGTCATACTTCCATCCTTGGTCCTTTGAAAGTCTGAAAACCCCTGCTTTATTGAGATAAAAGGGGATGCTCATAATGTCCTTGAGCTACAATGGCAATTAAAACACACTGAGGACATGTTAAAACTCTGAAAACAGATAGTTTTATAAAGACAAAGTGAGCAGAATAATATTTTTTGACTGTGAAAGAGATTGCATTCATTACTTGTAGACAACAATTGCTCTGTCCAAGGTTACTGTTCCTGATTGGGACCTCAGAGCAGTGTTCAGGCATGAAGGAGTGAAGGGAGTTGCAGGACCATGAGCTTATTTCATCTTGAGTTTCTAAAGCAAGGCTTTAAGTAATTAGCTTCTTTGGGTTGAAGCTTGTAAGTGCTGGAATATGATGGTTTAATTTATTTATTTTTTTTTTACAGCTTGTTTTTCTACTAACTAAAATTTGTATCCTTTGTAACACAGTTGAATTGGTTTTTGGCTGCTCTCTGATTCTAAAGAAATACCTTATAATACTACTTTTTTGNGGGAATTGCCAGCTTTAGTATATTTGCTGCTGTCCTTCATGTGCCAGCACAAAATAAATATTTCTCACAATTCAGTGAAATACTAAGTTCTGTGGGGAAGAGCAAGGCATTGTGGGAAAATATGTCATGTCACATACCTAATACATGGCAAATCTGAGGTCATAGTTGCACCTAAGATAACAGCAGCTAGCATAGCACAGTGGAAGTAGGCTGGGCATGCAAAATACTCACTATATCCCGAGGTCCTCAAGCACTCCTGTGATTAGATATGCCCATTCTCAGATCAAGAAAGGATTAGAGAAAAGGTGTGTCTGGCACATGTATCAAAAAAGGGGGAAAAAAAATAGAGTTCTTAACCTCCTGAGTTCACAAGCATAGGGAAATAAAAATATCAAATTGAAACTCTTCCAAAAAAGACAGGTGTGTGAATAGTTCCAGCTGATGGGAGGTATAATGCTATTTACATTGCTGTTCTTAAGCAAGACTTCACTTCACCACCTCCCAGAGCATAAATACTGAAATTTTTAATGAAAGCAGCTGCAGGACATCTAAGAACAAGGATAGTATCTTTGGATCAGAACATATGGACACAGGCTGTGTTAAACCTATAAGTCCGGAACATTTAATGAAGTAATTTATTTGTTCTGGTTTTATCCTCAATAGCAGAGATTAGCATGGCAGAAATATTTTAAACTTTTTTTCCTATGTGTAATTCCCTTTACATTTTGATAGTTTATGATAGATACAAATACATAGTGACTATTGTGTGTCAAAATGTCCAGCTGAATAATTTGGCAAATTTTGTTTTTAATTAGATCTTCTATTCTTCCAAAAGGAGAAAATTTGGGGGAATCTTCTGGAGAGAATAGTGGCAAACTGGCTGTTGTAAGATTGTTAACAGTCAAGCATGAAGAACTTCTTGAAAAGAAACCTTTTAGGAAAACTGACTGTGGTGAGAAGCTGGAGGTTTAAAGAAGTGAATACTACAGGAGATTACATTTGTAACTGGACAAATACAGTGAACTTGTAAAAGCAGATGCATGTGTTTCTGTGCATCTTCATCCGCTACTTGCAAGGTGTAATATTGAAAACAATAATATAGAAAATACTTCATGCATGAAGACTTTTGGGGTAGTTACAGTACTGCAATTTAATGTTACCAAATTTCTCACAGAACTTGCTGTCCCATCAAGTCTCACACCACCCTGGTTCTCAGGGAAGTGCCTAATGCCCGGGGCTGGGATTGCCCTTATATCCCTGGATGCTTGCTCCTGCCTGGGGCAAAAGGACGAGTCCCATCTGCCAGGTCCTGCCTAATCATACCCATGGGGAGCCTCCATGGTCCTGGACCATGATGTTAAGTGCTGATGGAAAGGGTAAGCTGCAAGAAAATGCCTGGGAAAAAGTTCAGATTCAAAAGAAAAAATATTCAGCACTTTTCATGGAATATATATATATTTTTTTTCTATTTTAAAACATTACAGTACAGGAGTTATTAAAAAATTATTTGATAGTGTAGCACATTATCATGCTAAGTTACCATGCTGACTTAGTAAGCAAAAAAGTATTTTTCAAATGACTGGAGGTTCAGAGAACTATAATTCACAATGCCTGAAATACAGCTCAATTTCTATTTGAAAGGAGCCTTTCTCATAAGATTCTTGGCACCTCTTGGGTCCAGCTGGATCAGAAATAAAACACAAATAGCCTCTCTTTGAATTCAGTGTTTCTCCTCTGGCCACAGTGTCAATTAGGAAGTCAGCAAGGGTGTGTACGTGTGTGGGTCGTTAAATGAATAAGTGAGATTACTTTAGTTATTCCCATAGATTTATCTGCCACCTTTGTGACAGTGACTGTAAAAATCTATTTCCGACTTCTCCCACTTTCATACATAATACTAGACATGTCATTGGTGTCCTCCTCAATCAAATCTTTTCTATCTCAGTTCCTCCCTCAGCCCATCTGGGCTCCTGCCAGGTCTCATAGCTTCATAAAAGCTCTGATATCCATTCCCACAGCTACCAAGCTGATTCATCCTATGACTCATTTTCATCTTGGCTATTGCAGGTCCTTTTTTACTATCTACATGGTGTGTAAAGTGACTACTTGCACAAGTACTCATGTTATAGGCACTTGTGACGTTCTGACATTCTGTTTTTTTACTGACAGATGGGAAAGTGTTGATTTATAGTTCACATTTGAGAATCTAGTCAATTTTATTGACTCTGACATTCTTTATTACTTAGTTTACATTGTCAGAGCACAAATGAGCTGAGGTAGCCTCTTTATATTTTAATAATATCGGGTTGGTTGTGGGAGGCTCCAATTAACTTCCCATCTGGTAGCGGTGGCCTGTGAGGCACAGATACCTCTTTGAGTGACAGGGACTGGTAGACAGGACTCAAGGGTGCTACTGAAAATTCTTTTATTCCCATCATCCATCTATCTATTTTTTTTTCCTGGACCCCCCCAGAAAAGGAAAATAAAAAACATATTCACTCAGATCTTCCTAACTGAAGTCATACACCCTCATATGCTTCATGTGGGTCTTCTGTCTGTTTCTTTATGTGGGATTTGGGAACTGCTGTGAAAAGAATGACTATATATTATATAGTATTTCCTGAAGACACTAGCAAGCACCCTGCTCTACTCAATGGTGTTTATACTTACAATATGTCCAGGAAACTTGCTCTTTTAATACCCAAACTGAACAGAAATACTAGGAGATGAAAGGCACTGATGAATCAGACACACCTCATAGTTGACTGTTCTGATGAGGAAAACCATTATCATCCAAATCTCAGTTCTTGTTTGTTTTTGTTTTTTTTTTTTCCACTGGCCCATTATCATCGACAGGTGACATGATTTACAAATCCCCTTTATAAAAGAGAGACAAAAATTACATTTAAGAACAAGCCCATAATACCGTGCTCTGATTTCATCCTTTTACTTGTCATGTGACACAGGATTAAAACACAAGAAAAGATAATTAGTATAGAAAAAGATATATACTAGTATTAACATTTAACTGAGGATTTTGTGTAAAGCTGAGAAGATAACCATTAACTGCCAGGCTGTGTTTGGACTCATTTTTCTGACTTATTCCCTGCAGCAGAACACAGGGAGTGGGGCAGCAAACTGTGCAGGGTGTGAAGCGACCTTGGGCTCAAGCACGGCACTCCCAAGTTAAAATGCTCTCCTTTTTTATCTCAGAATATCTGATTACTTTGAAAGGGTTTATAGTCCTCTGCAGTCACTGAACCCAAAGGCTTGGCTTGGCCATGGATCAAGCATGTGAAGAACGTGTGACCTTCTCATCATGGAAAACCTTTGCTATGCAACAAACTTGAGTAGCACCATAGGAAGGTTTTTCTGGGATAACTAGAGACTCTCTGCTCCTCCAATGGGGGAAGATATAGTTCAGCCAGTGTTTGGAAGTGGGAAAAGAAGAGCATGTCACAGACAATTGTTACTTTTTCACCCTAAATTTTCCAGGGCTCTTCCTGAGTCCTCGGGGTGAACAGTTATCACAACATAATAAGAAGACACTCAATTGTTCTCATGTGTAAAGCCAAGGAAGGAATTTACTGGGTTATTTTTTATTTGCTTCCCCTCAGTGAGTGAGACAAGAAAGAATGTTGTAGCATCATAATTTGAAAGTGCAAGAGCAGAAACCTTACTGTTTGCATCATCCTTTCTTAGCCCTCTAATGTGACTGTAAACATCTGGATTTATTTTTTTTTTTCCCCCCGCCTGCAGATTAGACAGGTTCTGCAAAGGACAATGACTCTGATGTTGTAATAATATTGACCTGGAAAATTGGTCTGTAGAGCTTCTGTATGAAATGCTAAAACCTTCTTACAAACATCAATGAAAAGCATTTCACAACTTTCTTGGCAGACAGGTAACTGCTATTGTCATAATTTCATGTCTTCAAGAACTGGGACAGAGACTATGTGAGTTGCTCAAAATCAAGTTGGAGAGTTGAGAACAACATCCAGCTCCCTGTGCCACAAAGACATAAAAGATGTCAGCTTCCAAAACCATTTAATTTTACTAACAGAACAGATTACTGTAATGACAAGTATAAAAATCAATGTTAATCTCTGTTGTGACACAGATCACATTATTTTCAGTAGCAATTGTGTGAGAATGCTTCAGAGAAGCTACAGCAGATACAATGGGCGATGTGTCAGCATAATGCTCTTGTGTAAGTGGTGGCATTGAGACACTGGGCTTCTGTTTCTGCATCCTGTGTTGATCTTCTGGTGAAAGCCAGTGCTTCTCTGTGCAAGAGTGCACTGGTCTAACTATTGCTTGATCCTTACAATTGCTGGAAAAGTCTTAGAAAGAAGCCTGTGTTCGGGGTTTGGCTGCTGACAAACCCACTTGGACTCACTGTCCTTTTTGCCATATACAGGAAAAGATAGCAAGAGATGGTTGGTTCATCCGAGCCTGAATTTTCTTGCAGCAGAAGTAAGTAGTGATTCCATTCCCATGTGACTATCGCCACATTTTGTTTCACCTGGAATGAAATGGGTGAAGTTTCATCAGATACTAGGCAAGTTGCACCACAGTGGATTAAAATGACAGCTTGTTCTACAAATCCTTAAGGATTAAGAACATTTATTTCTAAACATTAAATCCCAGCAAAAGTATAGGAGGGGTTTGTTTTTGTCTTGGAGCAGTATCACAGCTAATAGAAGAGACATCAAATCAGAATATAGTAAACAGATTAGGAAAATGTCTAAAAGCAGAATTAGATGTCATTATTTTTTCTTTCATTTGTTCAACATGTTATTGCATTGCCATATGTTTACAGTAAAGAGTACAAGCTAAGGATATACTTTAATTTTTATTTCAAAAAAGTTTATATTCTCTTTCAAGTTAATGAATTAAAAGTGTATTATAGTTGGAAATAATTACCCTGACTCATTGGCCATGCATTCTACATACAAAAAATAAATTCATTCTGAATTTTGGATGCTTACCAGTTTGAGATATTCCATGTAAAAAACAATGAAAAAGCATTTTCCCTGAGTTGCAGTGATGTAAACTTAGAACCAGATGGTGGATTATCCGTAAAATACTCTTATTATAAAGTTCCCTTTCACATCTTGTCTTATTTTAATTCATTGTATACACAATCATCTTCTTTTCCCATGAACTCTTAACAAATACCAGAGAAGTAAGACGTGAGTATTTGAGGGTGGCTTGGAATTGTATTGTCCTCAATGAATTGAATTAACTCAGGATGAAACAGGTGTCAACATTTTCCAGGGCTTACAAAGAGAATGGCTACAATGTGCAAACACCAGTGTATGCTACTGTATGTCTACATTATAGATGTACATTGATGGAGCTCCCCAGATGAAAGAACAATTAATAAATCTAGCTAAACTTTGAGGAGTTGAATTTTAGGCTAGAATGCATTTGCTCTGTATTTCCCCCAGTATGGCCAACTTGTTTTCTGAGAAAAGTTGTAATGTCTGGGAAGCTTCCAGGTAAGACTGGGGTTTAAAATCCAGTTTGGTTTCTATGTAAGGACCCAAATAAATAGTTTTAAAGAGGAAGAACTATTGTAGTATGTTCTTTTTTTTCTCACTTTTTATCTTGTTTTGTTTGCTATGTGTTAATGCTGTCTTACAACCCTCTCTTAGATATTCAACACTTGCCCATGTTGTTTCATTTGGGAGATTGCCTGGCAGCACTCTGAGGTGATAGGGAAAGAATTCCAAATGAAATATCTCAAGCTGCTAAGCATTCACTTTAGTATGTTGCTGCTCCAGCTTATTTGATTTCTTAAGATTTGAATGTAACTCTACAGCCTCTTTAGGGATAAAATTTTTGACAACACTAGCATAAAAAGTAGGACCCAATCTTCTGTGTGCTCCTTCATGGCTGTGACAGCATCAGTGAAATATGGAAGCAGATATTCAGCATTCAGCTGAATGTTCAGCATTTAGCTACTGTAAGAATTTCCTGTTGGTAGGGCATAGAGTACAACATTGATGGATTTTTTGGAAAACCATAGGTATCCCACAAACTGCCCTGTCACCATTCTGGGGTTCTCACAGCTCTCCTGATACATTTTTCTTGACAAAAGGGTGTCAGGACATGAAAATCTGGCAGTGATTGATTTACTATCGTTGTTGTCCTGGGTGTTGAAGAATTGTTGCTCTCTTTAAGTGTCAACACTGAAGAAGCACTTTAAGAAGACTCTTGCACTTTGACATTTTGCTTCTGAGATTCCAAGCTTTTCCAAATGTCTGAGATTATGTCTACACTGTGAGAGAAAGACTGTCCCAGTTGTCCATCATTTTGTTTTGGGATTCATACCATGGTGGTTATTACTACAGCCACAGTTCAAAGTGTGATGAAATATTCCATATAGTAAATGTTATATTCTCACTCTGCACAGACACCTCTGTAGCAGATGGCTCCAGAGGGGTACAGTCCTTCATCTGACTGTACTTGTACCTGTCCTGTGTTGTTGCTGCTGTGCAGCTATATCACTCCTATTATAAACAGATTAACTCATCCTTCTTGCAGAAATAATACTGCATCATCAAATTATCGTTGCTAAATGATGTGGGCTTGGATATTTGTTATGGAGACTATTGTAAATCTCCAAGAATGTAGAAAATGTTAATAAGGATGAAGGCAGAAGAATATTGTAACTTGGTCTGATTCTGTGATAGAAGATACTACAGAAATGTAAGCTTTGAGGATGAAGAATTAATATTTTCTTAATTTGCCATGTTTAGGTCTATTGTATATGTCTAAGTCACAGAGATGGTTGCACTGGATTTCCTTTGTATATAAAATATATATTTTTAATAATAGAGATATTATTCCTGTTAAACATTACACAGCTCTTCTATGATGACTTCTTGCAGGTAGAAGTATCATTCATGATAGTAATATTAGATGTATAACTTCTACTTGTTAGTCTGGAGGAAGCTTTTATTTAAAGGCTCAGCCCTGACAAGTGTTGTAAGCCTTGGACCTCCACTGACTCCAGAGACAATCTGAGCATCTAAAATAAATCTTCAGCACTTGTGAGAACTGAACTCTGCTTCCCTTAATGGAGTTATGGGCTGAGAACCAGGTGATAGCATTCCAAGTCTCACACACCCAGTGTGTGAGTTTTGCTCTGTTGTGTGTGTCAGATACTGAAACAGAATTCCTTTTCCATTCTTTTTTTTTTTTTGGGTTTAGCATCCTCATGTCTANATTGATGGAGCTCCCCAGATGAAAGAACAATTAATAAATCTAGCTAAACTTTGAGGAGTTGAATTTTAGGCTAGAATGCATTTGCTCTGTATTTCCCCCAGTATGGCCAACTTGTTTTCTGAGAAAAGTTGTAATGTCTGGGAAGCTTCCAGGTAAGACTGGGGTTTAAAATCCAGTTTGGTTTCTATGTAAGGACCCAAATAAATAGTTTTAAAGAGGAAGAACTATTGTAGTATGTTCTTTTTTTTCTCACTTTTTATCTTGTTTTGTTTGCTATGTGTTAATGCTGTCTTACAACCCTCTCTTAGATATTCAACACTTGCCCATGTTGTTTCATTTGGGAGATTGCCTGGCAGCACTCTGAGGTGATAGGGAAAGAATTCCAAATGAAATATCTCAAGCTGCTAAGCATTCACTTTAGTATGTTGCTGCTCCAGCTTATTTGATTTCTTAAGATTTGAATGTAACTCTACAGCCTCTTTAGGGATAAAATTTTTGACAACACTAGCATAAAAAGTAGGACCCAATCTTCTGTGTGCTCCTTCATGGCTGTGACAGCATCAGTGAAATATGGAAGCAGATATTCAGCATTCAGCTGAATGTTCAGCATTTAGCTACTGTAAGAATTTCCTGTTGGTAGGGCATAGAGTACAACATTGATGGATTTTTTGGAAAACCATAGGTATCCCACAAACTGCCCTGTCACCATTCTGGGGTTCTCACAGCTCTCCTGATACATTTTTCTTGACAAAAGGGTGTCAGGACATGAAAATCTGGCAGTGATTGATTTACTATCGTTGTTGTCCTGGGTGTTGAAGAATTGTTGCTCTCTTTAAGTGTCAACACTGAAGAAGCACTTTAAGAAGACTCTTGCACTTTGACATTTTGCTTCTGAGATTCCAAGCTTTTCCAAATGTCTGAGATTATGTCTACACTGTGAGAGAAAGACTGTCCCAGTTGTCCATCATTTTGTTTTGGGATTCATACCATGGTGGTTATTACTACAGCCACAGTTCAAAGTGTGATGAAATATTCCATATAGTAAATGTTATATTCTCACTCTGCACAGACACCTCTGTAGCAGATGGCTCCAGAGGGGTACAGTCCTTCATCTGACTGTACTTGTACCTGTCCTGTGTTGTTGCTGCTGTGCAGCTATATCACTCCTATTATAAACAGATTAACTCATCCTTCTTGCAGAAATAATACTGCATCATCAAATTATCGTTGCTAAATGATGTGGGCTTGGATATTTGTTATGGAGACTATTGTAAATCTCCAAGAATGTAGAAAATGTTAATAAGGATGAAGGCAGAAGAATATTGTAACTTGGTCTGATTCTGTGATAGAAGATACTACAGAAATGTAAGCTTTGAGGATGAAGAATTAATATTTTCTTAATTTGCCATGTTTAGGTCTATTGTATATGTCTAAGTCACAGAGATGGTTGCACTGGATTTCCTTTGTATATAAAATATATATTTTTAATAATAGAGATATTATTCCTGTTAAACATTACACAGCTCTTCTATGATGACTTCTTGCAGGTAGAAGTATCATTCATGATAGTAATATTAGATGTATAACTTCTACTTGTTAGTCTGGAGGAAGCTTTTATTTAAAGGCTCAGCCCTGACAAGTGTTGTAAGCCTTGGACCTCCACTGACTCCAGAGACAATCTGAGCATCTAAAATAAATCTTCAGCACTTGTGAGAACTGAACTCTGCTTCCCTTAATGGAGTTATGGGCTGAGAACCAGGTGATAGCATTCCAAGTCTCACACACCCAGTGTGTGAGTTTTGCTCTGTTGTGTGTGTCAGATACTGAAACAGAATTCCTTTTCCATTCTTTTTTTTTTTTTGGGTTTAGCATCCTCATGTCTAGAGCCCAAGAAACATTTGTCCCAAACCCTAGTTTCTTTGACAGAATCTGGAATATTGTTCTCTCTTCAAATATATACTTTGAAACTCACGTGTTTAATACAACAAAAACACTGTTACCCAAAAATGAGCTTTCACTGACTGAAATTCACACAGGATCTGAAAATGCCATACAACTGATACAAAAAATAATTGGACTGTGTAATTACCATTCTTTCTACATCCTTTCTGGATCAAAACTCTCCAGGCTCATATTAAAAGGTACATCTTGTGGCAAATTATTTGCCTTTTTCTAAGAGCTGTAAAATAAAGGTGGAACCTCTCTGCTGCACAAGTGCCTTTATGGCCTTTAAACACAAAGAAATGTTGCATAGCAATTACTGGACTGGATGTTCCTCTCGATCTTCCTGTACAGCAGCATGTTGACATTCATCAGTGACATGAATTTTCCGTGTGACTTTTGTTTAGTTATTGAAACCTGCCCACCTATAACTGTTTTAAAGTTATCCGCTCTCAGAATCATTATTATTCTTGAAAGTGCTTGCAACTGTAAAAATCCATAGACAGATGTTTCCTAATGAACGGTGTGTGCCATGGCTGCTTGCATGTGAACAACAGAAATACAAACTTTTCAAAGCAATACACATTTTGTGGACTAGTTTCTCCCATATAATGAGTGTCCCCACCAGTGTCTGTTTCCTGGCAGAACATAAGGGTACATCAGCTGGCTGAGAAAAAATAAACCAAACCAAACAACAAAAAAAAAAACCAAAATAAAAGAAAACACCCCTGTTACTGGGGTGGTTTTATGTAACCTCAATAGATTTTTTTTTTTTCCTAAAAAGTACCCATATTTGCACTGGGAACTCCCAAGGTAACATGCAAAAAAGGATTCTTCATATACACTAGGTATGGACAATCACTACATTTGTGGTGTCATTAATTCTGTATGCCAGGCTTCTTGTTTCTGAAGCTGAGTGAAAAGTTATTTGCCTAGAGGCAGGTACATATATGAAGAAGGAAAGATGCTTTTCTGAGTCCATACTTCCTCAGCATAGTAACCCTGAATTTCAGAGGACTGCATATATTCAGATCCCATTAAATCAACTAGATATATTCTTATTCATCATTTCAGCTAATTCTTTCTAAAAAACCAAATCAACTAGAAGCGATAACTAGAATTTCAGTTTAAGAGGTATATTTCATTTAACAAACAATTTATGTTTGGCTGTTTTAAANGAAGATTAACAAAGTCAGTGTATTATATGTAATGCTTCACTGATAATCAGTATTCTTATGTTTTTCATTAATTAAGAGGAAAAAAGGAATTAAGGGGAAAGAGAAGACAATACCATGTCGGCATTATGATGTTCTGCAATGCTCTGAAATGCTGGCTGATGACATTCCCTTACACACACCAGGACTTTTCATATAAGAACCCATATGGGTTCTGCCTAGAATGGAGAGGCTTTGGAAATTTTTACTTTTTTTTTTTTTTTCAGGAGAAGTGAAAGATTTGTATTTCTTTGTCTTCCTTATTCTAGGCAGCTCATAATAAGGAAACCAGATTAAAAAAAAAATCATTATGCTTTCAGATGTATTTAATATGTATGTATTTGGATACATATTATTCACTTTTGTATTTTGTTTTATTACTTGGTTCTCAGAACAAAGAAGGCAAAGAAACTCATGAAAAAACAAGCCAAAGAAATAGCGTGTGAGAGTGTGTGTATCTGCATGCAATAATTTGTATACTAACTTCATTACATAGTAATATGAACCATCTAGCCAGCAATGTTCCCCTGCCTCATTACACTGTACTCAGAAAAACTGAACTTTTTNAAACATGTATCCTTACTATTAGCAAGTCCTTATAGGTTAACAGACATACATGTGCCATTAGAATAACAGCTACGGTGTTGCTTTTTTAAATCTTTTTTTTTTTTTTGGTGTGTGTGTGTGTGCATCCAAAGCTATTTTTGGTTCTTTCCCCTTTGACACACATTCCTGGTAACAATTCAAACCAGCTCTTCTTAGCACAAAAGTAAAGCTGACAGCTGAGCACTTTATGTATCATATACATTTTATGTTTAGATTATTATTATCATACATGGAATAAAAATGGGATGGCTTATTGTCCTTTTACTTTCAGTGGTGTAAACCAGGAGAGATGGGTTGAAAGACAGGTAGGAAAAGGATTCTGGGGTTCTCTTAATGTTTGATGCTCGGGTATCAAAAGAAGAAAGTGGTAAGTGGTGCAGAAGTAGGGATTGCTCGTGACTTTGTGGGGTCTGAATGATCCCTGTCTCTGCTTGTGGAAAGTCTGGTTGGAAGTAAAAGTCATGCACAAGGTCATTCACAGCTTTCCCCTCTCAAGGAAGCCAGAGCTGACACTGCGGCACATGGCACTAATGGGGTTTGCCTTGACCCAGGTGGGAATGTAAGACTTGCTGGAAAGAGCTGCTGCCCTTGTGCCTGCAGGTTGTCATGCCAGAGTCACAGGCTCCATCTCCCCTTTGACACAGATGTTGACGTTTCAGGTTGAGATGGACTTGGTATCTGTGTTCTGTCTGTGCACAGACCCTTCTCAGAAGGGGAAAGGAGAAGTGGATGACTTTGTCTGTCACACATTTGTACAGTGGGCCTTTAATCTTCCTTAATCCCTAGGTACTCT
This sequence comes from Ceyx cyanopectus, assembly GCA_013401355.1. NCBI lineage: Eukaryota > Metazoa > Chordata > Aves > Coraciiformes > Alcedinidae > Ceyx > Ceyx cyanopectus. The sequence goes on from VYZU01058909.1 coordinate 20,633, forward strand.
TACTGGCATAAACTACTGAGTGCCCCTGACCTTACCTGATTTCCTCCAGGAACTCAAGGAACGTGTTCCAATCTTTTTTGGGGTCCATCTCAGGGAAGCAGGGATCTCCTCTTTTAATGTGACCTGGGATAGCCAGTAATATTTCCTGGGTTGACTTAAGGCTTACTCCCCAGATCTGAATTTCCAGGTGCTGGTAACAGGAGATTCTTAGCGGAAAGTCCCTGGTATGTTAATTTATTTCCTCTTTTTCTCCATTAGGGTCCAGGTTTTCTGACTTTCAGCGTGCACAACTGGGAATACTCATTTAATTTACTATTCCTGAATCTAGGCAAAATGCCAGGAATATATTTTATCAAGGGGTGGGGTGGGCAGATTGTGGCACAGCTTTGGACGTTTGCCAGTAGTTAGGAATTTAATTTGTTTATTTTTCTTTAACTGTTCTTTCTGCCTACACATGGCGTTATGATAATGGGGGCAAATGCCCATGAACAGTAATGAAGGAGATCAGGTTTTAAGAAGATCTCCATTATGGTGAAAGGGTGTTACACTCACAGCCTACAGTCATCTGCATGAACTCCATGCAGCCTATTAACCCAGTTCAACAATGTAAGTTGGTTACAGTATCAAACCCCTGCTCAGGAAACATTTCCCTTCAAGGGTAGTATGAAGACTTTAATTCAGTGAGATTTAAGCACATGCTTGTTTTCCTAAGTAGGACTTTGCTAAGTTTCATTGCCACAACCTTACGCTCTATGCTTCAGACAGAAAATGCAACCAGAAAGTATGTATTCAGTGAGAATGCATCTTGTACCCAGAGTAACTGGGCTTCCAAGCAGACCGTAATTGCATACAGAAACAGCCAAAAAGAGGGGAGAAAGGGCTCTGTTTGGAGGATGGTTGCTGGAATAAATGCTGACAATGTGGTTANGCAAACATTGAATAAGAAGGGAACCAAACTGGGAACCTCCTCAGTCACCTCCCCTCTTCTGGGCTTACAGTGGCAAGCTGGGCATGTTCCCCTGCCTCATTACACTGTACTCAGAAAAACTGAACTTTTTATTAGAGATATCTTGCCTCTGTCATTGTTCTGCTCATCTCAATTTAAAACACAGTTCCGATTTTAATCTCAGAGTACTAGAAGTCCAAAATACAACTGACAACTTCAAAGAAGCTTATTTCTGCTTTACATAGTTATAACTAAGATACAAATCTGGCCCATAGGCACATTCATTTTATGGCAAGTTAAAACATGTATCCTTACTATTAGCAAGTCCTTATAGGTTAACAGACATACATGTGCCATTAGAATAACAGCTACGGTGTAGGTTTTTTAAATCTTTTTTTTTTTTTGGTGTGTGTGTGTGTGCATCCAAAGCTATTTTTGGTTCTTTCCCCTTTGACACACATTCCTGGTAACAATTCAAACCAGCTCTTCTTAGCACAAAAGTAAAGCTGACAGCTGAGCACTTTATGTATCATATACATTTTATGTTTAGATTATTATTATCATACATGGAATAAAAATGGGATGGCTTATTGTCCTTTTACTTTCAGTGGTGTAAACCAGGAGAGATGGGTTGAAAGACAGGTAGGAAAAGGATTCTGGGGTTCTCTTAATGTTTGATGCTCGGGTATCAAAAGAAGAAAGTGGTAAGTGGTGCAGAAGTAGGGATTGCTCGTGACTTTGTGGGGTCTGAATGATCCCTGTCTCTGCTTGTGGAAAGTCTGGTTGGAAGTAAAAGTCATGCACAAGGTCATTCACAGCTTTCCCCTCTCAAGGAAGCCAGAGCTGACACTGCGGCACATGGCACTAATGGGGTTTGCCTTGACCCAGGTGGGAATGTAAGACTTGCTGGAAAGAGCTGCTGCCCTTGTGCCTGCAGGTTGTCATGCCAGAGTCACAGGCTCCATCTCCCCTTTGACACAGATGTTGACGTTTCAGGTTGAGATGGACTTGGTATCTGTGTTCTGTCTGTGCACAGACCCTTCTCAGAAGGGGAAAGGAGAAGTGGATGACTTTGTCTGTCACACATTTGTACAGTGGGCCTTTAATCTTCCTTAATCCCTAGGTACTCTTACTGGCATAAACTACTGAGTGCCCCTGACCTTACCTGATTTCCTCCAGGAACTCAAGGAACGTGTTCCAATCTTTTTTGGGGTCCATCTCAGGGAAGCAGGGATCTCCTCTTTTAATGTGACCTGGGATAGCCAGTAATATTTCCTGGGTTGACTTAAGGCTTACTCCCCAGATCTGAATTTCCAGGTGCTGGTAACAGGAGATTCTTAGCGGAAAGTCCCTGGTATGTTAATTTATTTCCTCTTTTTCTCCATTAGGGTCCAGGTTTTCTGACTTTCAGCGTGCACAACTGGGAATACTCATTTAATTTACTATTCCTGAATCTAGGCAAAATGCCAGGAATATATTTTATCAAGGGGTGGGGTGGGCAGATTGTGGCACAGCTTTGGACGTTTGCCAGTAGTTAGGAATTTAATTTGTTTATTTTTCTTTAACTGTTCTTTCTGCCTACACATGGCGTTATGATAATGGGGGCAAATGCCCATGAACAGTAATGAAGGAGATCAGGTTTTAAGAAGATCTCCATTATGGTGAAAGGGTGTTACACTCACAGCCTACAGTCATCTGCATGAACTCCATGCAGCCTATTAACCCAGTTCAACAATGTAAGTTGGTTACAGTATCAAACCCCTGCTCAGGAAACATTTCCCTTCAAGGGTAGTATGAAGACTTTAATTCAGTGAGATTTAAGCACATGCTTGTTTTCCTAAGTAGGACTTTGCTAAGTTTCATTGCCACAACCTTACGCTCTATGCTTCAGACAGAAAATGCAACCAGAAAGTATGTATTCAGTGAGAATGCATCTTGTACCCAGAGTAACTGGGCTTCCAAGCAGACCGTAATTGCATACAGAAACAGCCAAAAAGAGGGGAGAAAGGGCTCTGTTTGGAGGATGGTTGCTGGAATAAATGCTGACAATGTGGTTACCAATGGATGAAGGAGCCTTGCTGTCATCTCAGGATGTTTTGCTAAACATCTATTTCAATGTAGGAGCAGAGATATTGAATAATAATAATAATAACTTATAATAAAGACTTAACCTTGCTGTAGACAGGGCACAACATGCAAAGGAAAGTCTCATTCAGTGTCAGTAAAGATCATATGTGGAGCCCTAAAAGCCATATCTGGAAAACAGGAAATGCTGTCATGTGCCTGTGTGTGTTATTTATCCTGTTGTGACATTGCCTGAGATTGCTCCACTGCTTGCAAGCTAATGATGCTCCCTCCAGGAGACCAGGGTGCATACTGCAGTGCTTCTTCCATCTGCCTCTGCCCAAAATGTGGTGTGGCACTTGACTGGGATGAAAAAGACTGCAATGGATTTTAATTAAAATGCTATCAATGTTTTTATTGGGGAAAAACAAACAAAAATAAGTAGTTAGATGCTTCTAATTAAAATGTACCTTTTTAGGCTAACATTTTCTTGTGTAAAGCTGATTACTAGAAAATCTTGAAAGCATAAGCTTCAATCCAGCTATGAAAGGGCGGACTTGTGTGAGCATCCCTGTCATGTGTTATAACCTGTGTTTGAAGTTCAGAAACTTTACATGGGTTTTTTTGTGAGTGTTGCAGGTGTTCTGATCATAATTCCTATATTACTCCAGCCTCAATACAGTACATAACCAACACAGTTTGGTGCATCTGAACTTGTGTTTGCCTCATGGCAGTCAATATTAATTCTGTATTAAGGGCCAAGCTTTCTGGTTAAGCTATACCTCTCATTACAAGTTCTGGTCAAGGGAATCCTGTAATGCACCATGGCAGACAGTCAGGTGATGTCTGTTTTGCATCACTGGAGATGTAAAACCACAATGCCCAGCCCAGAGACAGCAAGGTACTTGATCATATGAGGCTGTTGGTCATAGGAAGGAAAAACAATTTAGCTAACTGACCTAAAATGAAACATGTTGAGTCAATTCAACAACTCAAAATAATATTTTTCTGTTTCCCCAGAAAATTATATTTAAATATAACTTCTCTCTGGAAAGCAACAGCTTTATGGGAACTATTATTTCTCTGCAGTGAGAGGTCCTTGACCAGCTTGAGTCATTTGAGCACTGTAGCTTTATGGGGTATTATTACTGACTTTGGAAAATAAACAAATGTGTCCTTTGCTCCTTTCTTTTTAGGTCAGTTAGCTAANAAGTGGATGACTTTGTCTGTCACACATTTGTACAGTGGGCCTTTAATCTTCCTTAATCCCTAGGTACTCTTACTGGCATAAACTACTGAGTGCCCCTGACCTTACCTGATTTCCTCCAGGAACTCAAGGAACGTGTTCCAATCTTTTTTGGGGTCCATCTCAGGGAAGCAGGGATCTCCTCTTTTAATGTGACCTGGGATAGCCAGTAATATTTCCTGGGTTGACTTAAGGCTTACTCCCCAGATCTGAATTTCCAGGTGCTGGTAACAGGAGATTCTTAGCGGAAAGTCCCTGGTATGTTAATTTATTTCCTCTTTTTCTCCATTAGGGTCCAGGTTTTCTGACTTTCAGCGTGCACAACTGGGAATACTCATTTAATTTACTATTCCTGAATCTAGGCAAAATGCCAGGAATATATTTTATCAAGGGGTGGGGTGGGCAGATTGTGGCACAGCTTTGGACGTTTGCCAGTAGTTAGGAATTTAATTTGTTTATTTTTCTTTAACTGTTCTTTCTGCCTACACATGGCGTTATGATAATGGGGGCAAATGCCCATGAACAGTAATGAAGGAGATCAGGTTTTAAGAAGATCTCCATTATGGTGAAAGGGTGTTACACTCACAGCCTACAGTCATCTGCATGAACTCCATGCAGCCTATTAACCCAGTTCAACAATGTAAGTTGGTTACAGTATCAAACCCCTGCTCAGGAAACATTTCCCTTCAAGGGTAGTATGAAGACTTTAATTCAGTGAGATTTAAGCACATGCTTGTTTTCCTAAGTAGGACTTTGCTAAGTTTCATTGCCACAACCTTACGCTCTATGCTTCAGACAGAAAATGCAACCAGAAAGTATGTATTCAGTGAGAATGCATCTTGTACCCAGAGTAACTGGGCTTCCAAGCAGACCGTAATTGCATACAGAAACAGCCAAAAAGAGGGGAGAAAGGGCTCTGTTTGGAGGATGGTTGCTGGAATAAATGCTGACAATGTGGTTACCAATGGATGAAGGAGCCTTGCTGTCATCTCAGGATGTTTTGCTAAACATCTATTTCAATGTAGGAGCAGAGATATTGAATAATAATAATAATAACTTATAATAAAGACTTAACCTTGCTGTAGACAGGGCACAACATGCAAAGGAAAGTCTCATTCAGTGTCAGTAAAGATCATATGTGGAGCCCTAAAAGCCATATCTGGAAAACAGGAAATGCTGTCATGTGCCTGTGTGTGTTATTTATCCTGTTGTGACATTGCCTGAGATTGCTCCACTGCTTGCAAGCTAATGATGCTCCCTCCAGGAGACCAGGGTGCATACTGCAGTGCTTCTTCCATCTGCCTCTGCCCAAAATGTGGTGTGGCACTTGACTGGGATGAAAAAGACTGCAATGGATTTTAATTAAAATGCTATCAATGTTTTTATTGGGGAAAAACAAACAAAAATAAGTAGTTAGATGCTTCTAATTAAAATGTACCTTTTTAGGCTAACATTTTCTTGTGTAAAGCTGATTACTAGAAAATCTTGAAAGCATAAGCTTCAATCCAGCTATGAAAGGGCGGACTTGTGTGAGCATCCCTGTCATGTGTTATAACCTGTGTTTGAAGTTCAGAAACTTTACATGGGTTTTTTTGTGAGTGTTGCAGGTGTTCTGATCATAATTCCTATATTACTCCAGCCTCAATACAGTACATAACCAACACAGTTTGGTGCATCTGAACTTGTGTTTGCCTCATGGCTTTAAATATAACTTCTCTCTGGAAAGCAACAGCTTTATGGGAACTATTATTTCTCTGCAGTGAGAGGTCCTTGACCAGCTTGAGTCATTTGAGCACTGTAGCTTTATGGGGTATTATTACTGACTTTGGAAAATAAACAAATGTGTCCTTTGCTCCTTTCTTTTTAACCTGGAGTGCCTCCTTTTCCTCTTTTTTTTTTTTTTTCCATTTCATTGGCCCTAAAATGCTGACTAGACAAACAGTTCATCTAACCTCACCCATCTAGTAATTTTTCAGCTAATTATTTGTTCTCCCAACCCCCAAGCAAATTTCATGTAAACATGTTTCAGGAAATATGTTTCACTGTGGATAATTGTCTTGCCACCCTCAAGTTCAGGCAGGTGTTTTGTTTGTTTTTGTACAGGTTCTTATTCTCTATCATTAGTCTTTCTAAGTCATTATTTTTGTTTTAACTGCTTTGATCTATTTACTAACTTCAAAATAGCCTAAGTAGAAGTTGCCTCCTGTATGTGTTCATTGATTGATTTTCATGTTATATTAGTGTTCCTAAATACAACTTAGCTTCAGTCAGCTTTTCATCTATGCTCAAATAAATGAGATTTCTGCCACAAATAGGACTCACAGAACTTTCTTTCCCACAAAAAGAAATGCAGCTTATTACATGGCAACAGCTGTCAGGTACAGGTCCAGCCTGCCTCTCACCGGGGATGCATGTACTGCATGGTGATCCGTGAGAGAGCTCCTGTGGCTCTGCAGGATGCTCAGATGTGTCAGGTCATTCTGCAGAGGTCCAGGTGTTTCAGAAGAACATCAAACATGACCAGAGCAACAGCCCCACTCCAAGAGTCAACCTTCAGCTTGTGCAAGGGGGAGAAATGAGCTCAGATTTATGATTTATGCCATGAAATCTTCTTTCTTCCAACTTATTTACTTTCCCCATATCTAATTTCCAGCTGCGACAAAGCTTGACTTACCCTTTAAATAGGTGATGTTGCTTGATGATTATATTGGTGCATGTAATTATAATTTGGTCCTCTCCATCTAATGCATTAGGTCATGCTCCTGTTTTCTCGTAAGTAGTTCAAGAAATGGCATAATCCTAGAGGAAAGGCGGGGTGTGTTGGTGAAGAGGAGTAGATAAATATGCTGCCTAAAAAATACTGCCACCAAATCACATGATAGAATACAGGGCAGTACTTTGCTGACAGTGAACACCAAGGCTTCTCTCACAACATGCTGAAAGTTGAAACATGTCATATCACTTCTAAATTAACTAGAATTTCACATTTTATTTATGCAAAGTCTCTTAAAAACAGAAAACCAAAAACTTTGTTTCTTTAAAACTACTGAAGGGAAGGTACCAAGCTAAAGTATTGAAAAGTTTTCTTGTATTTTATGAAGAACATAATGAAAGTATGCAAAATCACTGAGAGAAATAATAGTCTCTATCATCCTTTTTCATCTTTGCACCTGATCTGATATGGTCTACATTAATATGTATCAATGCCATTATGGTCTTTCTTCCTGAAATGAGCTAGGTGTTTTGTGTGTTGTTTTGTTTTTGTTTGTTTAATTGTTGTTGTTGGTTTTGTGTGATAGCAGTAACATCTTAATTGTCCACCATTGAGAAATCTGAAGCCTGTTGGCTTCAGCCAGGAGAGCAGCAGAGACACTGCAAGTTTCCAAGACCCAGCTGTCAAATACAGTGTGTAGAAAGCTGTGATTTAGAATTTCCTCTCTTGGGTTTCCTGGTAGAGAGACTAAATGCAGAGTGTGGCTTAGAGAACCCACATTCTCCCCAGAGAGAGAAAAGAAACATGCCCAGTCAGAAAAGAATCTGTTCTCGTAATATTTCCATCTTGCTTTCAAACCAGCTGGGATTTCCATGTTGTGAAACTTGGATCCATATGAGAATGACTGTATGCTACTCTGACCTTAATTTTACTTTCAACCTTTAGAGTTTTATACACCTCTGGGAATAACGTAAAATAGAATCAGGATGGATCTGGAAGTATAAACATATTTTTGTACAACACATTTGACTTTACAGTTAGACATTCTTACTGCTAAACTCAGTCTGCAATTCATTCATGGCTTTCATGGGAATTTTTGTCTCTTCATGTGAAGATAAATAAATGCAAATATTTTTTCCTTCCCACATACACGTTATGTAGGCATGATTTCACTTGACAGTAAAAACAGTGCTGACCTTGCTATAACACCAGGATCTAATAGGCTAAAGCTTTAATTCACTAAGTTACCATGTCATGCCTTCACTTTCCAGCTTTTGTGAAGGAAGAACTACTTTCCACCTAATTCCTCATGTCAGCCTGGTCAGTGTGCCCTTCATTTGAAGAGAGCAAACTCCAAGATAAATCAGTCAATACATGTTTTGTTATTGTTGTCTTTAGCTTAGTTGAAAGATGGATGCATTTACCTTGTCTTCTAATCCTGTGTCTCGATGTTTTGTAAAGCATGCTGGGGTACATTCTGACTTTCTTGACATAGAATGCAGGAGAGTATTTTTCTGATAACTATAGTAACTGCCTTTTCAAGGAGTAATAGAATATATTGCCAACTCTTACTGAAGGAGTAGCAGCAATAACTTTACTATAGCTATGATGGTTGCAGATATGAGAGAACACTTTTATAAGCGCTTGGAAGCTTTCCTGTGTCTTCAACCTCCATCACACAAATTAATCTTTTCCTGCATTGTTTACTCCTATTTGTTAGTAACCTTAGAGAAAATGTCCACATAAATTAATCTGTAGCTAGGATTTTAGTTTACTCCCTTCCCTAAGCTTTGGAAACTAATTAGGACTTAAGCAATTATTAAATAAAGGATCCCTTCACATTCCCCTCAACTTGCAGATCTGGGAGTAGAAACAGACATGGATCAGTATAATCTGTAATATTACTTAACTCCATTATTTTTTTTTTTTCCTCTTGAAATCTCATTCCCTATGGTTTACAAATCTGGGGGAAATTGGATGAAGAGAGTTTTCAATTATTTTTTGATGGAAAAGGGGGAAAACTGTTCCATGCAAATGCATAAGGCTTAAAATATCTCTTCTATGGCATGCAAAGCCTAGTTTTGTCTTCACAAAATTAGCTTGTTCTTTTAAATAGGCAATGTTTCACAAAACACAGAAATAATTTTTTATTTTCATGTGTGTTTTATTAGTATTATAGTGTAGTATGGTAAGGTCATAGCAGCTGAGAGTTGGTTGAATTTACTCCAGATGTTGCTTAAAAAAACACTGATTTTTGGCACATGTTTGAAAATATAATATAGACCAAGACAACCAAGAACTTTTGAAAATGCAACCCAATGCTATAAATTTCTCATCAATATGTGAAGGCTCATTGAAGTTATATGATGCAGTAGAGAAAAATCTGTGCCGTTGTTGAGGGTAGTTTCTATAAATTAGCTCAACTGTAATACCAGCTATTAGAAAATTTCACATGGGAGACAGAAAACAGCAATTCAGAAACACTCTGATCAGATGCCACACTTTGTCACAGAAGGAAATAAATCACATCATACAGAGACATAAGAAATTAATCTTCACAGCTTTCACTGCCAAATGGTCTCTTTCATTTAAATGAACTGTGTTGCGTATATCACAATTGAAACATTATTTTGATAAAACTAGGTCAAAAGTAGAAAGTTTAGACTGAAGTTTAAAAGAAGACAATTTTATAGGATGCTAGAAATATAGAACACTATTCCATCTTTTATTGATTTTTTAATTGTATGAAAGCTATAGAGCACCTTGTGCCAGGCGCTCCTGGGATTGACACTGTTACTAGTTTCTAAGTTTCCAATCTTCACTTGAAGCTCTGACAGCTGCCTTGCACTGAATCAGTCTTTTTTTCTCCCTATAACCTCCCATGAGCTGTCCACTGCACCTTTCTACTGGAGGTTTTCTTCCCTGCTGCCAAGTCACTGAGTTATTGCCCTGCAGCCAGGTGCAAGCACCTGGGCTGTTCCAGTGCACACAAATAAGTAAGGCCTGAGATAGGGCTGAGATGCATTTTAACACCCTAATTTAAGCCATTTTACCTGTATTCATCAGTGGATGGTGGCCACTCTTGTGAAATAAAGATGATTTCTCTTTTTCAGTCTCCTGCAGTTATGGCTACATTTGAATGAGGTGAGCCAGAGCCTGAAGCCTTTTTGTTTGCCAGATGGTAGAGAGGTCAGATGCAGAGGAAGATTCAGGAAGATCCTTAGCAAACAAATTTAGATCATGATTCAGAAATGTGCTTGGCTATGTTCTCTGCTTTGGGCACCTGAACAGTGTTCAGATGTTCAAAATGAACCTGCATGCTGAAGTCAGGCATGATCTTAAGTGTGATACTGAATTGGCAGCATGGCTGTTGCTGCAGCCAGAAGATGTGAGCTCTGGGCCTTTCTCTGCTATTGCTTTTTGGATGACTGCACAAATCAGTCGATGTTTATAACTTTCTCTACTCTCTGAGACTCACTCTGCTATTTATGAACTTCCTTGAGCTCTTAGGATGAAAGTCCATGAAGGACAAATAAAAATAACAGTATCATGACATAAGCTGAATATATCAGGACTGCACAACAAATGCAGTCACTGAAAATGCTTAGAAATGCTGTCACTTATATAAACTTCCTAAGAAAGATCTGCCAGCTCACTGCTGAAGCCATCAAGATGACTGCAGTAATTATTGCTACCTTCTCTTTTAAGCGAACTCTGTAGCACAGTAAAAATCACAAAAGCAATACATTACTTGTTAAACAAAATCAAAATCTCAGTAGATTTGGAAGTTTTTAATATCAGCTGTTAGCCAGTTATATGAAGAGTATGGAGTTAAACAGGGAAGATAAATAGGTGAGAAATCTGAAACAGCAATTAACCAATGATAGCTAAATAGGGGTATTTCGCAAAAGATTCAGAGAGTCCATATAGTTCAAATGATAAACTTGTGATAACTTGGTAATTTATCTATAACTGCCTTTTGCAGTGCACAATGCTGAATCTAATTTTATTTGTACTGAAGTCAGTGAGAGATCATTCACTCATTTCCTGCACAAATCAGACTACGATAAAATATCCTTACTTCAGCATTTGAAAGACGAGATGTACACAATGTCACAAATAGTGACAGAAAACATCATAGTCAGTATGTATAACTTTGACATAGTTTCAACAGACTTTGTTAAACAAGACCAACAGAGGATACCTGAGATTAACATCAAATGTGGATTAGTACTTTAAAAAAGACTAAGACTGTACTAACTAACTCCACTTTCTGAAATTAATGGCATATTTCTGCAGACAGTGTCTGCTTCTAGCAGAGATGACACTCAATGTTTAAAGTTACTATCAAGGATTGGTGTGCAGAAAGGTTCTTGCTTATACTTGCTCCTATGCAGACCACGTGAACTCTTCTATCTTGTGTTCTGCATTGGGGGTGCAGAAAGTAAAAGGCCACACCTACATGGAGGACTGGAAAGGACAGGTGACTCTAAACTGACCAACAAGTTATTCCATTCCATATATGTCAGATTCGGCATAAAGCTGAGGTATCACAAGTGTCACTCTCTCTTCTTCAATGTCCATATTCAAAGGAGGACTCTGTTCCACTTTTGATCCTAATAAGTGCATTCCTGAATCCAGTTCTAGACTCTGCTGCTGAGTCCAGTCTGGCACTTCCCCACTGCCTGCTCCTCATCATCTGTTATGATGGTTTTGTGTATATTTGTATACACTTCATTCTATTGTTATTATTTTAATTAAAGCTGTTTTGTTTTATTTTCAATCCACAAGTCTCCTTCCCTTATTCCCTTTGTTTTCCCCCTTGGGAGGGAAGATGGGTTGAATAGAGAGCATCTGTCATTCACCCGCTAGCTGGTCTATCATAACCCTTGACACCCTTTTTCTTTGTCATTGTTCATCTCAGCTTAACACACAGCATTAAGGTTCGATTCCAAAAAGTACTTAAACAGAAGTGTAACTTTAAGCATATGACTAGTGGTACTGTCTAAAAAATAGCCACTTAGGTCACATCCCTAAATTAACAGGTGATGAAAGAACTTGTTGAATCAGAAGCTTCAGCAAAATTGGCAAACTTGCACTGCTCTGGATCTGTTTTCAAAGCATAGGTCTTCAAAAACAGAAAATCAGGTTGGGAAAAATCCATTATTCAACTGACAGAAAATAAAGAACAAAGTGATAACAGATAAATATACAATGCTGTGAAATTGTGCCTACTAGTAGATAATTACACTCAAATGTAGAAAAACTCAAGCCTCATCAAGCAATGAGTCCATTTTTAAACCTGTTTTGTTCAAACATATAGCATCAGTCTTAACTACAGATTAACTTATCAAACATATAGTAGGGCAATAAAACCTCAGCAACTGATCACAATAAAGCTACAATTTTGACAGAAGATAGTAAAATATTGCTATATAAAAGAATTTTCCAGCACAGTAACACTGAATGAAAAGGGAGTGGTGAAGCCTTTGGGATATATATATTATTTTTCCATTGAATTTGTCTCCTTTCAGAATGTAAACAAAGGGTGCACAGTGCTGCTTGGCTCTCCTACTTTTTCAGGAAAAAAGGTTTCTGTGGTACCTTTCTGTTTTCTTTCATGTGTATGCATTCACATTTTTCATTAAGAAGAGATTTTGACAGAAATACTGCAGAAAATTTTGCCAAGGATCCAAAGAAGGCTTTATACAAACCTGCTGTAGAAAGTAAATGAGGAATCTTGTTTGCGTTAGTGTTGATTAAGTCCCTATAGGGCAAATCCTGACCATGCTGTCAGTGAGAGACTGCTCCTGCCCTTCAGAGCCAGAATTCACCTCAGAGATCTGCTCGGAGTCCTGTGCCCTTTCCATTTCTGTTTTTAAAATCTTGTAGCATCTTTTTTGATTGTGGTAAAAATTATCTCTGATTAGGTCCCATGGGACCTGAAGGTGTTCAGCTTTGAGATATTTGTCCACTCTTTCCACCTGAAGCCATAGAGGGCAAAATAAAACAGGAACTTAAAGGAACTCCAGTTTCTCTTCTTGAACAAATTTGAGCAAAAACTCCTTAGTCCTCCCTTGAAACCATCAGAAAATGTCACTAATAAAAAAAAAGTTAACCTCAAACTAAGTTGCAAATATACCTCTCTGTGTGAAAGTGACAGATAATTTCACAGTGAGGATGACAGGGAGGTTGTGGAGTCTCCTATAAAGACATTTAAAACACACCTGGGTCTGATCCTGTGTGACCTGATCTTTAAAGGTCTCTTTCAAACCCTACCATTCTGTGATTCTGTGAGAACTGAGGGCTGAATGAATATTTTGAACTCATGACGGATGCTTGTTGTTTTGTTTCTCTTTCAAGGAGCATGTGAGAGGTGCCAGCCTTCCAATGAAACACTAAATATTTTAAAACAACAACCTCACTCATCTGGTGTCTGGGTTTGAAAGAAGAAACATCAGTCCATTGTCTAGCTTCTGTTGTCATCTTGTACACACAGAAAGCCAAAGACTCAAAATAATTTTGTGGCCTCAGGCATCAACAATAAACAATGTATATTGGATGTGTTGGCCT
>VYZU01058911.1:5940-22627 GCA_013401355.1 Ceyx cyanopectus
CTGTGGGGAGGGGGGGAGAAGGGAGAGCTGTGGGGAGGGGGGGAGAAGGGAGAGCTGTGAGGGGAAAAGGGACAGCTGTGGGGGGAGAAATCAGAGCTGTGAGGGGGGGAAGAGGCCACAGGCCTGGCCTGGCCCAAGGCAGCGGTCCCCGCACCGAGGACGGAGCAAAGGCCGTTCACCCAAGCGAGGGCCGACCGCCTTCCCGCCCCCGTGGAACGGCAACTTCGGGGAGCGGCACCCGCGGCCTAGCCCCCGTCTGCCGCCCGGCCCGGCCCGGCCGCCTCAAACCACCCGCAGGGCCCAGCCCCCGCCGCCTCTCTCCTCGCACAGGGCCCGGCCAGGCCCCCCCGTTCTCACCTTTAAGAGATTAGACGTCGCCATGATCTCCCCACCCACCCCGCGGGGCCTCCCCGGCCCGGTGGCGGCTCCTCTCACCGAGCTCGGATCGGCTCCCCCCTCACCCCGGTCGCTGCCGCTTTTACATGGCCTCAGGCCGCCCGACCGCCCGGCCGGACCCGCGGCAGTAGCAGCGGCCGCAGCGTCGGGCTCCCTTGCTCGGGGGAGAGGCCGGCTCCGAGCTTCGCGGCGAGACCGGCCGGGTCCTCCGCACGCAGCCGGCCCTCAGAGCCTCATGGCGGAGGCCGCCCAGGAGGCGCTCGGCCGCAGCCCCGGCTCCATGGAAGGGGCCGGCCCACATGATGCGGCGCAGGGAAACCGGCCCCGCCGCCAAGAGCGGCCGCTCGGGCTGAGGGCTCCGCCTGCAGCGCTCCCTGGCGGCCCGCCGCCCTCCCTGCGCCTCAGAGCGGGGAGTCCTCATCGCCCCGCCGCTTCCCGCCCAGCGCTCCCTTCCCGCCCCTTCCCGCCCTCTCCCCTGGGAAACCTCTGCCCCTCACGGACCCCGTGTCAGGAATGACATGGAGCTGATGGAGCGGGTCCAGAGCTGTGCCACCAGAGTGTCTAAAGACAATCCTTTTAAAAGGGCAAGGATACTTCAGGCTTTACAGAATCACAAAGTGTGAGGGGTTGGAAGGGAGCTAGAAGATCATCTAGTCCAACCCCCCTGCCAGAGCAGGGGCACCTAGACCAAGTCACCCAGGAACAGATCCAGGCGGGTCTTGAGTGTCTCCAGAGCAGGAGACTCCACAACCTCCCTGGGCAGCCCCTGCCAGGCTCTGCCACCCTCACTGGGAACAAGTTTTTCCTTCTGTTTCCCCTCAACCTCTTGTGCTCCAACTGACTCCCATTGCCTCTTGTCCTGTCACTGGATGACACTGAGCAGAGTCTGGCCCCATCCTCCCTACACTCACCCTTAATATATTGATAGACACTGCTGAGCTCCACCCTCAGTCTCCTCCAGGCTAAAGAGCCCCAGCTCTCTCAGTCTCTCCTCAGCAGGGAGATCTCCACTCCCTTCAGCATCTTGCTGCCCTGCACTGGAGGTTTAAGCATCTTAGAATCACCAGAACCTCCTGTCTTGTGCATCTCAGGATAATATGTTCTTATGCCAACACTGTGCTTTAGCTTAAATAACTTTTCTGTTCTTTTTATTTCATTTCCATTTTCTGTATCTCTTCCCAAAGCTTATTCTTCTCTGATGGATTTTTAGACAGCAGTGATATTTCTTCACAATTTCCTTGCTGGAAAACTTGGTATTTTTTGCTACGTGGAGGATGGTTGGGTAGTGCAGAGAGACAGTTTGCAGGCAGAACCCACAGGAGGCTTTTTGCTGAGGCTGAATTCTCCCCAGGACAGGAGAAGCACGTGGTGTGTGTTAGGCAAAATGTGCCTATTGTTCCATGCCCAGGCAGAGTTGCAGAGAACTGCTGTGGGGAATTACATCTGATCTAATTTTTTCATCTCCTAGCCTTTTTTTTTGACTACTAGAAAATTATTGTTCCATTCACTTTGTGTTCTCAAGGCTCTGCGAAGCATGGGAGAGTGAAAGAGGATACAACATGAAAAAAAAATGAAATTTCCTGTGGTTCTTTTGACATGTAGTTCTTTTTCAGTGCTCAGAAAACTTTAATAGTTTCTCTGAGAACTAGACACTGTTTTCTACAGAGAACTAGGCAGAGAGAAAAAAACCACAATAAAATGAACAATGTTACTGTGAATTTGAATGAACTGACTGACTGGAATTAAAACTTATGTCTTCTAAATTTATGTCCTGGCATAGCCTGCTCTTTTAATGTATATAACACCAGCTCCATGTTAGGGAAATGAGGAAAATGATCTTCATGGAGGAAGTTTTGTCCCTGAATAATAAATAAATGACATTGAAAACTTCACCAAAATGAGCAATTCTCAAATGTGCTGCAGAGGCAGTGCCAGCCCTGCAGGGCTTTTTATTACATTACTGAGATTCTGACTGAAATATTGGCCATAATTCCTCCCCTCAGTATTAGTAACTTCATACTTAGCAATGACCAATCATATTTTCTACTGTCACCCTGCTCACTGTCAGACCTTATTGACAAATACAGCTTCTGGAATTCCCTTCCATGCAGGGAAGAAAGTGAAAGGGAAAGAAAGAAGCCTGCAATGCTCATGGATTGCTGGTGTGGCACCATCACCAACCATTCCTCATGGGCAGCTGTCCCACAGAATTGATCATAGGGATCTGCTGGAGTTGGGCAATCAATAATTTGTGTCTCTGCACTGACTCTGGGTCCTTTTTGCTTTCCTTCATCCCACAAATCCTGTAACACTGATGGAAATTCCAGGAGAGTCTCAAGGCAGTGGATAGTTCTGGCAGTGGTTAGTTAGGGGTCAGCCTTTCCTCTAAGAGAGATGCTCTTCCAGATCCAGAGATGGGATTTTTTGGTTCCTCAGTTTGAGTTAAAATGAAGATTTAGCTACTCCTGCATACAGAGCCTGCTACTGCCCATTCCTGTCTGGCTTCTGTAGGTTGTTGGAGGAGGAGATGCCATGCAAGTGGCATGCTTAGCTAAATATTTTGGGGTGTGCAGAACTGAGTTTTCTTCACACGTACATTACACTCCCCACTAATTAAGGATTATGCAAGGCAAATTGTCTTCAGGAACCTGTACAACTTCATAGTCTTCCACTGATGCTCAACTGGCACGTCTTCAATCACGTTACTTTCATCAGATCTGCACATTCCTTGAAGGGCAGTAAACAATTCTGCCTTTTGGAAGCAAAAGGCAACTTTTCCACAGCTGCATTCCCTTCGCAGAGGAAGGAATATGCAGAGTAAACAACAGCATGTGTGGGTAGTTGGTTTCCAGAGGAGAGCCCTGCAGAACATAGCACTAAACCCATATGTTGAATTACTACTAGAAATGAGCTGGGAAGAAGTATAGATTCCTTTGGGAGATAAAGTCTTTTTGGTCAAATTTTTTAGAGTTTTAAATGCATTTTATGACACCATTATTATCCTTAGGAAACCAAGGCATCATAGCTGCATTCAGTTAAGCACCAAAGCCAGGGATCACTACACAAATACTTGGAGGGGCTTCCATTTTATTCTTAAGAATCTTTCTTTTGTTGTGCATTAGGCTTTGTAGAGATCTACATTTTCTAGATTCCTCTTTTAGAATGTTAATGTTATTTAAAATATTCTCTTTGGGCTCTGAAACGTGAGCAATGCAAACGTTTGCTAAAGACAATTGTGTTTTGATATTTCATGATTCCCGAAAACAGTCCAGAGTGTTTATAGCTGGGTGCTTGGGCAGGTCTGTAGCATTTGCTGGGAGTTCAGGACACTTCAGGATAGGTTGGCATCTCTATTCCATACTTAACCAGAAACTACTTATTATTAAAACTGGTTTTTCTTTTCTTAATTGTGATTTAGCAAACTTTAATTTGCAAAGTTGTTATGTTTTCTTAGCAAGTAATTTCTACTCACTAATTTGGCTGCCAAATGAGATTTCTCTCATTTCTGTAATTCCTGGAAATTTCATTCCAGTATCAGTATTTGGGAGAAAAAAAAAGAATATACATGCACTGAACTATCATCTGTTCTACAGCTTGTTCAAGTTGGTACTTATATACTGTACTGCAAAGCATCTGAGAAATGAAATGATGTTAATTTCATCAAATCATCTATTTATCTGACATCTCTAGTAACTGCAAGTGTGTAATGAGAAGGTACAGTACTCATTTAATATGTCAGGATAGACAATATTTCAATCTTCATGTTAATTTACACTTTACAAATAAGACAACTATGTGCACAGTACTTTAAAATGCAGTGAACTTCTCTTCCAGTTGCAATTAACAACACCAGTTCCTTACAAAGCTGTGTGAAAAAAACCAAACAATCCTCTTTTCCCAGTGTAATGAATGTGACACTACAGGTACAACATTGAACAGCAGAGATCATTAAGGCTTTGTTCTGATGATTGTTTCTCTCTCTGTGGATACCTCCCCTCCATTTCTCTCTTCTCTCAGTCCCTCTCCCCCCAGCACACCCAATATTTTCCATACAGAATGAAAAGCCCATTGGGTCCAGAGTATTCAGGAAGAAAAAATATAAGATAAAAATATTTAACCTGAAAGTAATGAAATGTGTAATGAAATGTAGATTCATAGGAATAGCAATACCTGCTACTTATAAAGCTGTTTTAATTATTTTAATCTTTTCTTTTCTTTTTTTTTTTTTTGGTATGGCAGAAGAAACCAGTATCCACACCCCATGGTGCTCAACACTCTGCAACATGTAGCACACAGAGTCCAGACAGAAGATCCTACATTTGGGTCTCAGCAGCCTTTGTGAATTTGAGGAAGAACAATCATCTCTATTTTTGAGATAGAGAAGGTGAGGCACAGAAAACATAAATGCCCTGCTGAGAAACATACAGTGAACTAGTGGCAGAACTTGGGTCTTTTATTATTTTTATTTATTGGCCCATTCTGTCCTCTTCAACAACTAAGATCTTCCAATACACACAACATGGGCATGGTGGAATCAGTGTCAAATGCACACAGCCTGACTCTCTACTACATTTTGGCATCTATAGTCACTTTTACTTTGCAAAGAGGGCCTAAAATGCCCTCAAATCAAAATGTATTTGGTGAAAATGACTAATCTATGTAGTTTAATAGAGAATCAGGCTCAGAGCAATTGCTTTGTCACATGCTGAGACTAGAATAGAATGAATAGTTTAAATTGCTGATGAATTAAGGCTGATTCCTGATTATCTTAAGGCCTCTGTATCCTTTTATGACAGTGTAACTGGGCCTCGTTGCAAGTGAGACTCAGGCTCTGGAAAAAAATAACCAGTCAGTTCCCTCTGAAATCAGTAATTTTAGTGGCACTAAGTGAATATAATAAGTGGAACCAAACAGCCTGTCTCTGTACTATGGCATATTTACAAAAGGAGCTGAAAGTAACCTGAGGGATAACCAACTATATTTCTTAAAGACAAAAAAATTAGCTTGCTGCCTGGTCTTGAAGTGGACAACACAGTAACACACCTTTATATGCAGATAACAGGCTGGATGTTTGTTGGTTATGAGTAGCCCAGATAAAATGTAGATGCTTAACAACTCTGGAGATCAAGTCATCTTGTTACACTACCACAATAAAATAGAATTAGACATATTTGGTATTTAAGTGCTAGACATACAGGGCATAGTTTGCATAAAGCTAGTGTGTGTTATATTCAGAGGAGTAGGAGGATGACCTCAAGCTCAGTAAACTGCTACATGATCACATATTCTATTATTATTGTTGTTATTCAAAGCTATTATGTGTTGCTTTCTTAGAAGAGGGCTTCTCCAACTTTGCTCTCTGTAGCCAAGCATTATTTTAGAAATTCTCTCCTCTCCATTCTCTATTCATAACAGTTTTGGTTTGAAAATCCTTCATTTTTTAGACAAGGTTAATATCTGCTGGCAAAGAATAAAACAATCCTTGCTCTATTCACATTTAAGGCCTGGGTCCCTATAGGTTGCAGCACTTTTAAACTTATTTTTACTTCTAGTAGAAGTAGATTTTATTTTTTTTTTTAAAGCTAATATGGAATTTGTTTAAATTAACATAATTCCCTAGGCATCAGTGTGGTTGTGATATTCACCCAGCTGAGAAGCTGGCCACCAAAATGTAACTCCAGTGCTCAGGAAATCCATTTGGTGGCCAAGTCAAATATCAGCTGGATCTTATGTGATGTTACATTTAGTTTCATTGGCAATTCAGAAAATATTTAATAATAAATGTCATTGCTTCTATTCCCCTTATTTTGTATAAAATAAATCATCTTTTCTAAAACTTTCTTTAGTAAGGCTTGTGTTCATAGTCATATCAAAAGTGTTTGCTGCTGGAGCATCTTTCATCTTGCTTTCTTTAGAGTTATCTAGATGTATTTAACTGTTCTACAACATTCTGAACTTCAGTGGTCATTAACAACCCTGCAATAAAGAATCACATTTAAAAAGAATAAGATATAGTATTTTCCTCTCCAAAACTAAGGCAGGATGAACAAAAGTAATGAGCTCATCCGATCCTCACCAAGCAAGCCTTGATTTTAAACAGTATGAAAAATACAAAGCCTGGGAGAGGATGTTATCACAATTATTATTGCACTTTCTCAGTGTCTTGCTGTAGGATTAGATTTTCCTTCAGCAATACATAATTTCTTTTCCTGAAAACCACACGAAGTTATTGTACTCTGAAAAAAAAAAAAAAAAAGCACTTAAAGTTTTATGAAATTACGACCTAGACAGAAGGATAGAAAACCAAATTACCATTCTGGGATTCAGCTATGTCATGATCTAATCTAGTTTCCAAATTATTATTCTGTTATTTGGGTTGGCAGCATCTCCTGAACACCTGATGTTCTCTTTGGCATGCCACAGGCTCAGCAGATGCACTGTCTCCTGGGCTTGACAGCTTCTTCTGACGAATGCACAACATTTGGAACAAAGCCACTCTTGACACCTTCCCAGCCATCCTGTATTGAGATCTCTCCTTTTTTCACCAGCTCATAGATGTCTCGTGTCAGAATGGTGAAGGACTCTTCGACATTCGTGGCATCCTTTGCTGAAGTCTCTATGTATTTCATCCCACAGTCAGACGCCAGCTTTTCTGCCTCTTCCCTTGCAACCTCACGTTGTGCCACTAAGTCACACTTGTGCCCCACGAGCAGGAACACAATCTGAAAGGGCTGCACGTGCATTTTTGCTTCTTCCAGCCAGTCTCTCACGTGGTCAAAGGAGCGTCGGTTGGTGATGTCAAACACCAGCAAGCCCCCCACAGAGTTGCGGTAGTAAGAGCGTGTTATTGATCTAGGAAGGGCAAAAAAAAACCACAAAAAAAGAAAATTAAAATACGTTTTCACTTTATTAATAAAGAGATTACTCTTCGAGGTGGCAATGTGTTCTCATTTGCTTTCTAAAAAACGAATTGGTGTTTATTAATTTACCTTCTACACTCAAAAATGTTATTTTTTTCTAACAATGTTAACTTTTTTCTTATGTTCAAAAGTCACTTTNATAGAATAATATTTGCCTTATTAGCAAACTGTGGTACAGGTTCACAGAGTAAAACAGACTCATTTATTCATCAAATACTTGGTGGTAAAGTCTGAGTCCTTCAGTTTTAGACAGGCATGCACGTTGCTTTGTTCCAATCAGTTACTGCAAATTGCAATGCAGTTTGTACAGATAATTAGACTTCTTTGTGCTTGCAGAACTCAGCAGGTAGCAGATTAAGGAAGGAACAAAACTATCCAAAAGTAAGTGAAGTGGGCAAACACACACTTGTTAAAGCACTGGCAGGAACGCTTCTACCTCCAGCATCTCTCTCACAAAAGCTCTTCATAACTGCATTGACTGGTTTTTTTGGCATGAGACTTCTAGGACTGGCAACACATATTTCCTACTTCTGAGCCCTTTATGTGCAGATCATTCACTGGATAAAATATTTATCATTTACCTGAGTGTGAACTATACAGACTATACAACAGATGACATGGTATTGGGTACCCCAACNTCTAAACATCCCTGAAGCCATCCTCTCTACTGTGAATTTGGAATGCTGTATTATTCTGCAGAATAATATTTATATTATTATAAAATATATATAGATACTTCTACATGCAAAAATGTTCCTTTTTTCTAACAATGTTCACTTATTTCTTATGTTCAAAAGTCACTTTCTAAACATCCCAGAAGCCATCCTCTCTACTGTGAATTTGGAATGCTGTATTATTCTGCAGAATAATATTTATATTATTATANGCAGAACTCAGCAGGTAGCAGATTAAGGAAGGAACAAAACTATCCAAAAGTAAGTGAAGTGGGCAAACACACACTTGTTAAAGCACTGGCAGGAACGCTTCTACCTCCAGCATCTCTCTCACAAAAGCTCTTCATAACTGCATTGACTGGTTTTTTTGGCATGAGACTTCTAGGACTGGCAACACATATTTCCTACTTCTGAGCCCTTTATGTGCAGATCATTCACTGGATAAAATATTTATCATTTACCTGAGTGTGAACTATACAGACTATACAACAGATGACATGGTATTGGGTACCCCAACAAGAAACTCTGAGCAAAAACACTAACACAAATGTTTCAAACTGCTTCCTTCAGTTTCTATTTTCTGGTTATTAGGAAGAAAAATGTGGATGTATATTAATGATAAATTCAAAAGCAACTGACTGCATGACTCATGGCTGTATATCCCGGGTTAAAGGATGGCTACCATTGGATATAAAATGTATACTAAGGGCTCTGCATTTGCATTCCTTTCACTCAAGTGCCTTGTCATTGGCCATCCTGTCCCTTTGTCAGCAAATTCAAAATAAAAAGATTATATACTCTGAGTCACTTGTTTACAAGTCTTTCACAAGTTCTTGTAATAACACAAGGAGGGTGAAAAATGTGAAGAGCTTGTTATTATCACTGCTTATTTTCTTGCTAAGGCCTGCCTGTAGAAATGCATAGAAAATTCTCACTGACGCAAGTTTTTTTTTGTTTCACAAGATCTGGTGTCCTCTAGTAAATTGAAATCCCACCTCCAGCTCCGTGTGAGAATTTGCACAACTTGTTGCAGGCAGGGAACATCAAATAATTGATCCTGGCCCATTTTGGCCCTCCTGCTAAGCATCCCAGTAAGAAGAGGTGTATGGGTTGAAATACCACAAAGATGGGCTATGCAATCACCTCCCAGCCACATTCATATTTACTGAACCCCAAGTCCAAGGGGCAAGCACCACAAATACATCAGTCAGTGAGTGAATTAGACCAGTTTGACGTGGTGAATGATGGTGTCTCTGTTGGGGCAGGGAAAAGAGGGTACTTTTGCTGCTTGTTTGTGACAGACAGGAGAAAGGAGAGGATTTAACACTCAGCACAACATCAGAACTAGTCTGACTACCCTATAAATGACAGAGGTATTAGTGAAGGAATGGTTGGACTTGATGATCTTAAAGGTCTCTTCCAACCAAACGATTCTATGATTCTAAGATGGAGGAGGGAAGGAGATACAGAATAAGGCCACTTGTTACCCCCTTAGTCTGAGCTGGGAAGGGAAGAGCAGCTGTTCCCTGGTGGGTGTGAAGGGAAAGGGTGGGGAGAGAGGAAGCTCCTCGGGTCAAACTGGTGGCCAGTGGGGTGAGGGATGGTGGGCCATGGGGATGAGGGCACTGGCAGGCGATGGGGTGGAGGGCTGTTTGGAGCACGACAGTCGGGTGGGTGCAGTGAGATGTCCCAGGGGCAAAGAAAAGCCCCTGGGGCAGGAGATGAGAGAACGGCGCCGGGAGGGCAGCAGGAGACAGGGATGCTTGTCAGGTTAAGCCCAGAAGCACAGCAGCTCTTAAGGGGGCGGAGGGGAGGAGGAGGTTGGGGAAGCAGATCCCGTGTCCTGTACCTGAATCGCTCCTGCCCAGCCGTGTCCCAGAGCTGCAGCTTGACCCTCTTGCCGGGCTCGATCTCCACCAGGCGGGAGAAGAAGTCCACCCCCACGGTGGGGTCGGAATGCAGCGGCCCCGGGAAGCGGCCCTCGGTGAAACGATGCAAGAGGCAGGACTTGCCCACGGTGGAGTCTCCCAGCACGATCAGGCGGAACTGGTAGATCCAAATCGCCGCGTCCATGGCGGCCCCGGCCTGAGCCGGCTCCGCCTTCGGGCTCTTCCTGGGGCTCCTGCGCGGCCGGTGCCTGCACCGCGCTCCGATCGCCCCAACGCCCGGCATGGGCTCAGCAGGCCGGCGGCGAGGGGTGGGGTTGGGGGCCCGGGGAGCCGCTCCTGAAGGTGCAGGACGATGCCGGGCAAAGCGGCGGCGGTCGGCGGGCGGAGGCCGGGTCCGTGTGTCCCCCCCACGCCCCGCTCTCGGAGCGCCGCGCCGGGCTCCCGGTGGCTGCCCGGGCCGGCTGGGGCGGAGCGAGGAGGGGAGGGACGGGAGGTGGCCGCGGGCGCTGTCCCTTCAGCACCTCTTCGGCTCCCGCCGCTAATCACGGTCCTCGGGACCCAGCCCCGCGTCCCCGCTCCGGCTCCCTTGGCCTTCCCTCCGCAGCGTGAGCGCCGGAGCCCGCATCTCCCGCCCGCTCTGCGGTGCCGCGGTCGAGACGCCCGTCGGTTCCTCCCCCTCTTGCCGTCATGTGCGCCGAGAGATGGGTCCACCCCGCGGGAGGGGAGGGATGGGGAGGGCAGGAGAGAGCGGCTCCTTAACCACAGAGTGTCAGGGGTTGGAAGGGACCTAGAAGATCATCCAGTCCAACCCCCCTGCCAGAGCAGGGGCACCTAGACCAAGTCACCCAGATCCAGGCGGGTCTTACCCGCACCGCAGTGGGCTTCGCGGAGGGGACCGCCGCCCGCCCGCCTTTGTGATGCAGGGAGACTCTGGCCCGAGCCCAGAGTCCTGCTCACCCAGCACAGCAGGGCAACAAGTGTAGGATGGAGGAGAGGGAACCAGGCCGACCTGGAAAAATCTGGTGAGAGAGAACTGAGCTGAGAAAGTGAGAAATTTGCAAAGAAAAGTGGGAGCACAAAGGAGGAACAGCAAGGGAACACTCAGGGCAGCTCACACAGGAACAGATCCAGGGTGCTGAGGCCACACCTGGAATACTGTGTCCAGTGCTGGGCACCCCAGTTCAGAAAAGACAGAGATTTACTGGAAAGAGTCCAGCACAGGGCACCAAGATGCTGAAGGGAGTGGAGCATCTCCCTGCTGAGGAGAGGCTGAGAGAGCTGGGGCTCTTTAGCCTGGAGAAGAGGAGACTGAGGGCTGTCAGCAGGAGTGACAGCTGGAAAAGAAACAGAGCAACCAGTAGGGAGAGGGACCAGTGCCAAGTGGTAAAGATGGGCTGGGCAAGTGTCAAAAGGAAAAAGGAGAGCTGGCGATCTGATATTCCCAGAGCGAACCACGTAAACTGTACTGAGAAAATACACAATACTGGAAATGCCAGGGACATACACTTTTCATTTCCCAGTGGAACAAGCTGCATATATTGGGTCTTCGTGGAAGTGCTTTTACCTATGCTAATAGAACAGTTCTATCAGCAGAGATGCCTGCTGGAGAAATTTCTTTGCCTCTTGGGCAAAGATAAATGAAGTTCAGATAAATGAATCCTCAGAAAGGTAAAATCAGTATAGTTCTTGTTCTTCATAGGACACGATTACATGTGAATCCTAAAGATCTTTTCTAAGTGCTCTCACAAAATAAGTATTTGCATGGAAATGGAGTATTTGTATGGAAATGGAGTATTTGTATGGATAGGGAACCTGTATTTATTGTGTCTGCTGTGGAGTGGACAAAGTGGGTGAAATTTATCTCCAAGTCATTCATTTTTTATTAGTTTACTGGTGAATACAGAGGCCCTGACAGCACACAGTCCATCACAAATATCTCTGACAAGCAGTCAGAAGAAGTGATCAAATACAGAAACACTCAGCTGAGACAAGGAAAACTCCTCAGACCTAATCTTCCAGAAGGACCTACAATGTAACTTCAAAGACAAGCCTGGGAACTACAAGTCATAACTTTTTAGAAACCAAGGACTATTTACTCAGTAAATGTATTAAGCATTACATATTTTTTAATAATATAATTGAATTATAATTTAAGACATCCCTGTTCAGCACAAGTAAACAACCTCTATCTGACCTATAGTCCCATTATTGTCTCACTCCTATTTGCCAACTGCCTCCTCCCTCAAAATGTTGCTAATGTTGTGTTGTTATACCCAGAGCAATCACTCCCAGCTTGATGTCTGCTGTGTTCAGATCAGATGTATAACAAGAAGCGTTCATTTACTCCAAGTAATGGTATCTATCTCTGCAAATCTTGTCATTTTAGATGATATGTTGTAAATTACTTCAGTAGGAGGTTGGAGGGTTGTAGAAACTGTGATAGCAACTATTAATTGGTTTCAGAGATAAAGGAGATAAAAGAGATTTGGCCTTAGGCCATGTGATTAGCAGAGCTATTGCCACTTTATATCTGTGCTCTAATATAAAAGGTAATATACAGGTAAGACTATAGCCCTTTGGAAATGACCACCACGTGTAGTCAAACAGTACTATATAGAAGCTGGCAGCCCAAGAAATGCACCACACAGAAGCTAAGCTGACATCCACAGACCCTGGATGTCAACCAGTCAGAACGAGTGACCTGTTCTGCTGGTGTTACTGGTGTAGAACTGGTCTCAACTCAATTCGTTTGGCTGAAGCTCTGACGTATGTGAAATGTGTTTGCAGACCAGGCATCATTATCCACCTACCCATCCCTCTCAGGTAAGTATATGTTAGACTGAGTGCAGTTTCACACCACCCAATCTCCCCAGACAGCGACACCATACTGACACCACGCCCAGTGTACAACGCGGGGGGGTGGGCCGGGCGAAACGCGGGGCCTGTGCGGGGGCAGCCCAGCCGGCAACCGGTCACCGGCCACGTTCCCACGCAACGCCTCACCCGCTCCCATCGCCCCAACCACCGCACACGCAGCCCCCCCCCCCGCGGCTCGTACACAGACTCAGCCCCAGTTCCAGCGGGAGGCCGAGAGCGAAGGGCGGGCGGAGCCCTGGAGATCCCCGACACCCTTCCCCAGCCGTCGGGGGCCGATGGAGGGAGGCGCCGTTTGGCCGCGAGGGGGCGCCATTACCCCTCGTCCTTTCATTGCAGGCCCTTGGAAACAGCCCCTCTCCAGCCTAAAACCAAAACACCAAACCAACTTTGAAATGAAATAAATTCCAATTATACAGAATCACAGAATGGCAGGAGTTGGAAGGGACCTCTGGAGATCTAGTCTCCCTGCTAAAGCAGATTCACCTAGAGCAGGTTGCACAGGATCATATCCAGAGGAGGAGACTCCACAACCTCCTAACTGCTGGGGTTAAGATGCACTTCCCCCACTGTCTTCTCTGAAGTCTCCTCAAGGGACAACATCACATTCACTGCCCTAACACAAACGCCATCATGAATGTTACTTAGCACAAGCCCTTGTCAATAGGAGACTATCAGTTTGGAAGACAATTACCCAACTGCTTTTAAGAGAACAGACCCCCTTTCTGGGAAGTGCTACACACACACAGCTCTCCCCTTGGCATTACATCAGCTCTCTTCAAGCCAGACCTGAAGATAAAAACTAGCTTACTGTGGACAACACTTATTAAGCCTCATTAGTCTTATCAAACATTCTGGTTTTCATATTTCACTAAAGTCTGCAGGTGCCTGAAAGACAAGTATTTTCCAACAGTTATATTGAAGGAAAAAAAAAGTAATTCATTAACATTGCTTTTTTAGTGTTAATTTATAAGAACAACTCCATATTTTCCCTTTTAATTTACATTAAACTGTAAGTTCAAAATGTCTTCCAATATATTTTGACATGGTGAAAGTTCAGCTAAACTAATGCTGTATAAAAGGTGCAACTGAAATAATTTACTCATCAGTGGAGTGTCTTGCCAAGATTAAAACAGAGTGGAACACTCTTTTGCAGGTCTGGTTGACACCTAACTACTTTTAACTTTTATTTTCTATATTTACTAAATATTTTCCTCTCTCCTCACTTAAAGTCTGCACGAGTCTGGCCCTTGTTGTCACTTCACAGCTGAGCAATGGGCTAATGGGAAGGTAGAGATCAGAAGCATAGCAAGATAATAGAAGTATTGCCCAGTGACCTTCTGTGATGAGCAAAAAAGCAGCTATTTTCTGTCCCTGATCCAAAAGAAATAGTAAGATACTCAGTTCTTTCCTTGTCAAGACCTTTTATTGGGTGCAGGTGTCTCCTTAGGTTTTCTACAAGAAAAAAAAATAACAAAGCTCCTGGGAAAATGAAAAGGCTCATTCAAGTGCAATCCTTGCATAAGCGTTTTGTCTTTTTAGACAGCTAAATACCAGAGATGGAGGTGAAACTTAGGGAAGGGAAGGAAAAGGAAGGATGGAAAGTTCTCCTAATGTCTACTCTAAGCTTCTCCTGGTTCAGCTTCAGGCCATGCCTATTGCTTGTTACTTGGAAAAACAGACTGACCCCCACCTCATTACAACTTCCAAGTAGCTGCAGAGGGCAAGGTCTCCCCTGAGCCTCCTTTTCTTCAGACTAAACAACCCCAGTTCCCTCAGCCACTCCTCATAAGACTTTTTCTCCAGACCCTTCACCAGCTTAGCTGATTTTCTCTGGATCTGCTCCAGTGCTTTGATGTCTTTTTTTTTTGGTATTGAGGTGTCCAAAACTGAACACAACACTTGAGGTGTGACCTCATCAGTGCCAAGCACAGGGCATTCTGATCACTTCCCTACTCCTGCTTGGCCACACTATTTCTGATCCAGGCCAGGATGCTGTTTTCCTTCTTGGCCACCTGGGCACACTGCTGGCTCATGCTCAGTTGGCTATGGACCAGCACCCTCAGGTCCTTTTCTGCCAGGCAACTTTCCAGCCACTCCTCCCCCAGCCTGCAGCTTTGCCTGGGGTTGTTGTGACCTGACACTTGGACTTGTTGAACTTCAGATGGTTGCCCTCGGACCATTGACCTAGATATGCAATCCAGGCAATGTATTCCAGCAAAGGCAAGGGGAATAGGCACTTATTGGTGCCTATTCAAAATAGGATTTTTTGATGTAGTTGATCTGGAGTGATTCACCTAATGGAAGCTGCAAGTGAGTCACATTTAGCCAGAAGTATAAGAAAAGGTATTCTGCTTTGACCTTGATGGAGTCAAAAACTTAAACACCAGAACAAGGACCCAGGGTGTTGTGGAATCTTCAGTCTTGGAGATAATCAGACTTAACAGCACATGGCCCTGAACAATTTGTTCTAGCTGACCCTGCTTTTAAGCAGTATGTTGGGCTAGATGGCCTCTAGACATCCCTTCAAAACAAAATTCTTCTGCAATTCTATGAATATTTTTGATAAACCCTAAGAAACACTTAGAAGGAATATTCATTAGGATGAAGCAGATGGAGAAATAGATCTATGTGCTTACCTTATAAGAATTAGGACATTCATGGGTAAAATAAATAAAATTCAGAGCATATTTAAATATTTGTAGTACTGATAGACTACAAAATAGATAGTATAGATACTGCAGACTATAGAAACTCACAGTGCGATTACTGGAAATTTAATGATTTAGCTGGGTTCTTATGAACAATATAAACCCCATAAATACTAAACACAGAATTTGAGGGTAGGCAGATTCTTCAAAGGGAACCTGTAATGCCTTAAATACCTGCAATATAGAGACACTGTGTTTGATGTGAACAAGAATGTGGCAAAAATATTCAGGAATTAAAGAATCAACTTTTCTTTGCTTCTTCTCTCAGATATAACCATTTATCTGTGTATCACAGACTGGACAACTGTGTGATACACCACCTCACATCCAGTCCTTCATTTAGGAAGTAAAATGTGCTGGTTCAAGCTCTTTCAGAAAACCACGATCTCAAATACCTTTCTGAAATACAAGTTTGTTCCCAAACTTTGGGAATTTTCATTGTGCTGTAGTTGGTAAATCATGTGGAAAGCTTTCAGAGAGGGTTGTACTCCAGTCTGTACAGAAGAAACTCTAAGTGATTTGCTGAGTGTTTTCAAATATTATTTTGTCATAAGAATGATAAACTAAAAACAAAACAAAACAAACCTAAACAAAAAAAAAACCACAACAAGTCAACCAACCAAAACAAAGACAAAACAAAAAATAATTTAAAAATCAAAGGCAGTCCAAAATGCAGAAGATGCCTGTTGAAGAGGTCTATTGTAAACTGCAGCTGAACAGTCAGAGGTATTAAATCTATTCCATGAAATCACTGAGAGACTGATTCTCTTAAGAGAAAGAAATCTGTCAGAGGGTTGAAGAACAAATTTCATTCGTTTCAGGGACAGAGAGTTTGGGAAAAAGACCCTCATGCTATCAACATGTGCTAAGTAGATTTAAATTGTCGTGGTCCTTGGGCTTTATTATGTCTGCTCTTGTGAGACACAGGTCATGGTTTGCAGCTGTAATCTCCATTTTTCACATTGGCTCTCTCAAGATCATTTTTGTGTCAGTGCTGGGAGACTGAAGATTTGAGGGAGCTGTTTGGACTGGGTGCAAAGCCAATATCCTTTGAGATATTACTGGTTATTACTGAAATCAGCATCCACATTACTTAGGCCTCAGGGGCACTATGTAAGAAAAAATATTATTCTAAGAATGTATTACATTAAACAAAGTAAATTTCTTCAGAGACAGTAATTCTTGTATGTAGCATGAATAAAGAAATAGAAAAAAAATCACAT
>VYZU01058913.1:0-12681 GCA_013401355.1 Ceyx cyanopectus
AGGCTGAACAATCCCAGCTCCAACCAATACAACAGTTCAGCTCCAGCTCTGGTGCTGGTTGGAGGCTATTGCTAATGGTCCAACCACGCAGTGTTGGGAGAAACCCTCAGGGTGTTTTACAAGAGCCCCATGTGCACATGGGCTTGGGACTGCACAGAACTCCTCCTGCTTTTTGGCTGGCTGAGGCTGATACAGAGCCTGGTGAGAAGCCCGGGGAGTAAATCAGATGTTTTTCTGCAGCACTATATCCAGGCTTAATCTTCCAAAAGCTAAATTGCCATAAATAATACCTTAATTGCAACAGTAAGAGCTGATCCTTTCCCCTTTGTTCCCTCAAATTTGGAGAAGTGTTTAAAATCTTTAGCTCCTTGTAATTTCTCTCTTCCAACTAAAACAGTTCCGTGATTCTTATGATTCTAATTTTTCCTCATTAACTTCTTTCTGATTTAGTAGCTTTGTTATTATTGGAGTTTTTTTTCTTTTTTTCTTTTTTTCTTTTTTTTTTTTTTCCCCCCAAGGTTTCCAACATTTAATGACTTGTTTCATTAGTTTCTTTTAATGTGTGCTGGCAATGGTCCTGCAAGGACAAACATAGAGCTTCTGATACTGGCTGGAGTTTAACAATAATAAACCTTCGAGTGTTGCAACTTCCTGGTGCATTTGGAACCCGGGTCAGCATCTCTGGTCCTGGGGGACATCACAGGGATGATCCCAGGGCTGGAGAAGCTCTTTGCCTCTCTGTCTCACCCTCCTCTACAGCCATGTCTTCCTTCCCCCAGCTATGTTCAAGAGTTTTGTCTCTGTGTGTCTCTGAGGTGTTGGAGCCTCAGCTGACCCCAAGGAATTTATTGATGGTTGCAGTGACTTGGTGGCAGTTCCCAACTGAGCTTTTCCCACTGTTTTGCCATGGTGTGAAATAAATAGTGACATAAACTGTCCAGAGCAGAAAGAAGGGACAACAGACAATGAGTCCCTGGCTGCTCTTGGCGCTGGCAGGATGATTGTATTGACTTTACTGCTCCTTCCCACCAAACAGGAGGCAAATTTAACTGGGTTCTGCTGTTCTGTGAGAGGCTGGAGCCTTTTCCCTGTTTCCAGACTGGTAAATAATGCATGATCTCTCTTATGTGCTTACGCAACCCCTACCACGATAAATATCAACCGAGGGAAATGAAAGTGGAAAGAAACATTATCCTTCTCAGTCATGCAACCATTTACAATCTGTGTTAGGATGCTTCTGCTCTTAGGAGATGAGGGGATGTATCTATTAACAGACCAGAATGCAACAAATCACGGGGCTGTAACTTTCCAGTGCCACATAAAAGCAGCCTTAAAACTGTATAAAGAAAGACCAATAATACACAGAGATTATTTCCTCCCTCCTTTTCTTTTTTTTTAATCACTCCAAAGGAAAATTCTTTCCAAGTGCCTGAGAATCAGATATTAAGGACTATATTTTCAAGTTCAGGGGCATAAAACTAAGCACTAGACACCCCATCTGGGGATCTTGCTTTTGGTGCTTGAATGTGATGCTGGTTACTTGAAGAAACTGGCTCTGGTGCAGAGATGTTTTGCATATATGTTGTTTCAAAAGAGACTGTGTGTGTGCTATTTAAAACTAATTCTAACATCAGGTTTCTGGGGGCAGGTTAGCAGAAGCATTTCAGGTTTGCAGAAAAGTCTGTAAAAAGGGGAGTTTGTGTGCATTTTATAAGGGCCATGTCTAAATCCTTCATTCTTCTCTGGGTTGTGAGCTTCACCCATAGGAAAGGTTTTGTGTCCTTGGGATGGTAGATCTGTGGATTCCCTGCGTCCTGAAAAATCCTCTCATGTTCTCTTTGCAATAACTTGGTGTCTCGAGAAGGAAACTCAGTTGTGCTTTCCATGCAGGCAGGAGTGTGTGGGTGGGCATCCAGGGGATGCAGCATCAGTACAGCCATGCATATAGAATACGAGCAGGAGGGTGTTTGGAAAGGAAAAGCAAAAGGTGTAATTGTAGAGAGAGGTTGTATTTGGTACATCTTTTACACTTAAACTGATTTCTAGTCATGAGGCACTGAGTTGTGAGCTGAGCTGGGTGCAAAAGGGGAGAAGGACTCTGTGCCATCCTGGTTCTGGGCAGCAGAAAAGCTTTGCCCAGGTCATTTGGCCTGTGGGAGCTCAGTCCTCAGACAGACATGGGCTGCTGCTCTGTGGGCTGCACACGTGGTAACTTGTGACTGTGTTAGTCCTGTATCTGCAGCATGTTGGTGCTCCCTGGGGCTGGTTCCTGATCCAGCCTGTCACAACCCAGGAAGATATGTCCAAGAATAGGCATGTGCATTAACAGGGCTACATGCTGTAGGCAGTGTTTGTATTCCCAGCATTTAACCCCAGTTATTGGGGGGTTGAATTTTAGTTAAGAAGGGATGAAGTGTTACAACTTGCTGTGAGGTGTTTGTTTTGGATACACTCTACTTTTGGTGCTAGCAATCCCTTACCAAGCTGCAGTATGAATAAAAAATGTCTGGCCCATCCTGAATCCACTGTCTAGGGAGCAGAAGAGGGTTTGGGCAGCCTGTGAGGAATAGCACTTTTCATCTCTCTCCTATTCATGTCTCTTCTCAAAGGGAATAAAGTGAGTCTTCCTCTAGGCTCCTGCACAAAGCGTGTCCCACCTGTATAAATAACCTTCCTCCTGCCCCTTCCACTGGTATGCTGTAAAACCTCAAGTTTAATCATAATATCTTCACTGGAGGGAATTCAGATCAGGAGGGACTGGGGGAGTCTGCATCATCTTTTGAGACAATGTTGAACCCTCAGCCTGAAATTCTCTTCATCTGGCACAGCCCTGCTTTTCCCTACCTTAATTTTGCCAGCAGTGGGTGCTTGGGATGAGGCAAGGATTGTTTGGGAAGCTTCACAGGTCATCACAAGGGGTTCTTTTATTGTCAGAGCCTGTCTTTATTCATGGCTTCTAGCTTGTACAGCTCACCTGTCTGGTGTCAGAAATTTGCCCTCCTTTCTTGCAGGCATCTGGGCATGGTCTGTTGGTGCTGGGAAGCTGTGGCTCTGCCTATTAGACAGCAGATGATAGGTTGAACAGACAGGGTTGCTCTTTCTTCTCTGGTTATTGATTTTTTTCTTTCTTCTTTGTTTTTTTTTGTTTTTTTTAAGGTCCATATTGATTGTAAATTTTGAGGGGAGTCAACACCAAGCAATAAAGGTGAGTTGTTAAACCTAGGTGATCTCCTAGACATACATATAGAAGATTAATGTTGTTTTTTTTTACAAACCAGGAGCAACCCTGCCCCCCTGCATGCCTGCAAAGCTTGGATATCTCTCAGATCAGGCTCTGTTGTCTATTTTGCAACCCCCTTCCCAGTTTGGAGAAACAAACTTGATAATCCTCCCTTACGCTGCAGGGGTCTGGAGGATTAATTACTGAAGGTGGCAAGGTGCTCTGATGCGATAAAAAAAGATTAAAAGAAACCCATCTAGAAGAGGGTGGAAGAGGGAGCTGAACCCTGGGAGGGATGGAGCTGAAATCTTCACAGCTATCAACACGGTGGCAAGTTAAGCCCTTGTCCCATTGCTCGAATACATCAGCTCTGCCCCAGTGGAGCAACCATCAGCTCTCAGCAGCATCAGGGTTTGCTGCATCTGTGCTTCTAAAAGTTAATAAAGCAGATGTGTTGCTCTGGGCTGGTTATTTATTGGTCTCGGTGTGAGCTCAGAGCTGAACAATCGTGTAAACAGGGCTGGCTGGCAGTGTCCTGTGGGTGCCCCTCAGCCATGGGAACAGCAGATCAGCCCATCACCCTTCTCAGGCTGGGGCATAACCTTCAGAAGTTTAGCTAAACTTTATTTTGGGAAGTCCCAGGCTCCTAGTGTGGCTGGCTATTGCTTTAAGGTGCATTTCCATCTATGGCTGAAAGAAAAAAAAAAAGGAAGGGAAATTGAACACAGTGTTCCTCAGCAGGCCAGGGAATCGAGGAGTTTAATTGTTTGTGTGCTGCTTGGTAAAGCAAACCAGTTTTATAATTTCTAATTTGTCATTCATAGCAGTCTGACTCAACAAATCACATTGCTCATTGCTTTTAACTCAAAGATCTTTTCGACGTTAAGGTAGAAAACTTCTTTAAACCACATGGAGCATCTCTGGAAGCCTGCCCAGGGCACAGGATGGTCAATCCTCAGCAGAGCCAAGGTTTCCATCAGCTGAACTCTCGTCTCCCAAACTGAAATTGGTTATTTGTAGGATGGCAGAACAAAAGGATGTATTAATTTATTGTTATTATTATTTCTTAATTAAATTTTTCATTAAAAAAAGCATCCATTTCCCCTTTTTGTGCTCTCCAAAACCACCTGCAGATGTACAAGGAAAGGGTAAAGTTACAGTTTCAGTTCCTACAGCAAGGCTGATCTGAAAGGTTTGCATTGCTCACCAACTTATTCACCCAAAAAGAAAGGAAAAGACTCAATTTTTCTCACATTCCATATTTTTAAGGCTCCCTTTAAACTCAGGTGTATCCACCTCCTTGCTTCTGTGGGAGGTTACTGGTCAAGCCTTTCTGGGGAGCAAGGTTTGCTTCAGGTTATTGGTGTGTTTGTACAGGGCAGGAGGAAGAGGAAAACCCACCTGACAGCCTGAAGAGATGGGAAGAGAGATCTGTGAGCAGCAAGCCTGGCCAGCAATGTCTTCTGGAGGGGAAACCACTCTTACTCATCCTCTTGCTTCTCCTGTGCACTCAACTGAACCTTGTAAGTCCTTTTCCCCCTCTCTGTTCTCTCTGCTGAGGTGGTGTCTTTGGCTCTCATTGCCTGAGACTGTCATTATCATTAGCTGAGGCAAGGTGGGCACTTGTGGTTGCCAACCCCATGGGGCTGGGACTGCCCTGTGCTGGACCAGCCCTTGCTTTGGAAGCCTTGGGGAAGGGCTTCATCGTAGGGTGGTGGCTCCCCCTGGGACTGTGCAGCACCCTGGTGTTCACTGGCCACCCCCCAGGGAAGCTGTGAAATGCCCTTGGCAAAGATGGTCTGAAACTTTCTGATCCTTGGTGAATTTGCTTAGAAAGAAGGAATCTATCAACATGAGACAAGGGTTGTTTTAATAGCCTAAAATCTTATTGCTTCTGGAACATTTGCTCTTTCTTGGAGCAAACCAGTTTGTTTTAATTTCATTGCCTTGAGTTCATGGAAATAAATTTGAAAAGCTCCCCAAACAATATCAGTCAGGATAACAATGTTATCATTTTACCTCTGTGACAGTGCTGGTGAGAGGAAAATGCAGGAAACACGAAGCAAAGAGAAATACCTCAGATCTCAGCCCCTTGAAATACTTGAAACTAATACCCCCCTGACTTCTAACCTTGCAGAGGAAAGCAGGGTTGTCAAGTGCTGTTTCTGTTTGAGGAGGTTGTTACTCTGTCATGTTCCTTGCCTAGATGGAGGCAAACACTCAAATTAGTTCTGAGCCTACACTGGGTGAGAAATAGAGTGTGGCATTGTTATTAAAATTCATGGTTTATCAGCAGTATGGTCTCTGAGAACAGCAAACTGAAGAGCTTTTCATTTAGGGCTAATAGTGGAATTCTTCAAATCTTGCTGTCGTTTAACCCTTTGCTATATTCTTAAGGTGAGAGGGAAGTAGTGATCCTGAAGAGAAATCCTTATGTTGAGATCTTAAAGGGAAAGGTTGTGCTCCTCCTCAAATTCTCCATCAGGCCAGACATTAATTATGAATGCTCATTAATTATAACAGCTTGTCTGCCATAAAAAGCTCTTTAAATGAACTTCTGAACTGAATTCCAGTAGGAGAATTGGGACAAATATAGAAAGGGCTGTCCCCTTTTAAAATGCTGGGTTTTTCTCTCTTGTGGCATCCACAGTTAAAATTTAGAAACACAGCTAATGAAGTTAAGAAACTCATTCTTTAGAAGATCAAAGTCCTAAAATGCTGTTAATTCCCTTTGAGACAAATGAATTATAGCTAAGAGAGTTTTCCCTGTAACTTTTTTTTTTTTTTGCATTTAAAATCTCTCTAATTGTTCCCTGAGACACTCTTCCTTTATATTTTTCTGTAAACTAATTTGCTGAAGTACTAAGAAGCTTAAAAAAAATTTTCTAGGCTCTACAACAAAACCTATCATATATTCTTCTTAACATATATTATTTTAAAGAGGAAATTATTCCTCCTTAAAACCCAGCACAGGTTAATTGGTTTAACAGAGAACACTGGTGGTGTTAAGAGTACAAAAAAAAAATCCACCTTTGTGGAAAGAAAGGGATAAATCTTAGTATTTTTTGTTTAGCATTTGCACTCCACTCTGAGCTTCTCGGTGTTCTGTGGTTCAAGACTCTTTGTTGAACTTTGTAGGGTAAATTTCAGTTGAATTTCTCAAGGTCAGCCTCCACAAGTGCATTTTTTGTAGTGTGTGTCCTTGTCCAGTTTTGGGGAATCCTGGAGGGTAGGGAGGGCTTGGGGACCTTTGACTGTTGAATCTCAGGAACTCCTGTGCAGCCAGTGACAGCCAAGTGGTTTTGATAGGAAGAAATTTGTTGGTGGTTTTTATCTTGATTTAACCTGAGTTTTTAACCCTACTTGTGCCAAGTTATTCTTCGAGCTGCTGCCCTTGCTTTGCCCTGGGTAGTGTTGCAGCATCACAGACCCCTGTGGTGCCAGGAGGTGCACATCTTTTCAGTTACTGCTGGATTTCCACAGAAGTGTTTCTCCCTTTGGTATTTTAGAACAATCTCGTAGGATGAAGATACTGCATTAATATTCTAATGGTTATTTAGGGAGTGAAGCATACCACTGGGCACCTATTTTCATGTGTAGGTGCCTAAATAGCTGAGAAAAACCACCATCTGGTCTCTGGACTCGGATCCTCAGCAGATATGTGTGTTACTGAAACGAGGAGAATTTGGTATATAAGTTTCCTTTGATTTCTTCAACTCCTTTTGTCTCTAACGTGCAGAGGAAGAAAATACAAAGTGCTTTGAAAAGCTCTGCTACCTCTACACTGCCTGTGTGTGTTTTACAGATAACACTACAGATGATTAGCAGGAAAACCCCATGTATTTTGTACAAGTATTCTGCACTCAGCTTTTTAACAACTACCTGAAAGGGCAATGTAGAGAGGCTGGTGCTGGTCTCTTCTCACAGGTCATTAGTGATAGAACAAGAGGGGATGGATTCCAGCTGTTCCAGGGGAGGTTTAGACTGGGCATTAGGGAAACATTTTCCACTGAAGGAGTGGTCAGACACTGGCACAGGCTGCCCAGGGAGGGGGTTGAGTCACCAGCCCTGGGTGTTTTTAAGGGGCATTTATATGTTTTGCTGGGGGACATGTTTTAGAGGTGAACTTTGTAAATTGTTGGACTTGATGCCAAGGGTCTTTTCCAGTCGGAATGATTCTATGATCTTTTAGAGCTTTTACTTGATAAAATTAATACCTACATAGCATTTCCAATCACTTCAAAGTTAATTATTTTCTGGAAGAATTTTAAGCTACCTCAAGCTGCTTCTCCTCCTTAAATACTTGTTCTTTTTCTTCCTTTTCTAATAGAATTTCAGATTTGGTCTTTTGATGTACATGAAACTCCTGGGTTGGCTTTAAGAGGGGGTTTGGCCTCAGCACATGGGGCTAGAGATTTGGGAAATTCCCAGTGGGTAACTGCCAGCATATTTTATTTTTTTTTGGGGGGGGGGATATTTGCTCACTAGATTAAATGGACCCTGAGAAACACTGGAAAATAAACCCCCACTTCTAAACCTCGAGGTTATTCCAGCTTCTATGGGAAAGCCTGGGACAGTTAAATTATTGTTAATAATAATGTCAAAAATATTATTAATAACAATGTTATTAATACAAAAATTACTGTTAATTTCAGTGGTGACACTTTAAACAAAGGACTGTGTATTGATTCTGAACCTGTTACATGACCATTTTCCTGCAGTGTTGGCACTATTTTCTGCCAAAACTAATTAGATACTCATTGACATTGGGCCAATTCCCTGACTTGCACGTTGTCAGTCAGGTAGAAATCCAAATGTTCGCCCACTCTCTAAACCGTTTGGTTTCTCCTTGACACCATCAGAAGTACAGATGACACATCTTGTGGATCTTGAAGAATAAAATCAAATATTCTCTCCTTTTCAGTCTGATGGAAGAAAAAAAAAAGCCCCATAATTCTCAACTCTGTAATAGTTTCCTATAAAATAAATTACTTTATCTGTCTTAATACTGTCACACTTCTGTTCTCCAGTGATCTACTTCTTCCATCTGTGTGCATAACTGTAATCTCTGCTACACCTACTCTATGTACTCTCAAGTGTCAAAATCTATCCTCAATCATTCCTGTCATTAGTCTCTTGTTCCTGACGGGATAGTGGGGAAAAAAACATCCCAGTTCCTCAGACCTCTTTGGATAAACTCTGCAAAACGAGCCCAGAAATTATGTGAGCTATCAGAAACAGGACGTGACTGAGTTCTGTTTTGGTTGGGTTTTTGTCACCTGAAATTTTCCACTTATTGCTCTTGATGTTTTTATTCTCTGTGTCTTGTTTCCATCAGCTAAACATAACTTCAGGAGATATCCACGTTACCTCAGTCCTATGAAACTTGACTTGCTGTTTCTTATCGAGTAATTCTGTGTGACTCATGCTTCGTTCCCTGATATAATTTTTTTCCACTCATTTGCAGAATATTGTTCAGCCGATTGAGCTCACTTACTCAAATCACCCTCTTTTGTAGTGGGACTGTGCAATCACCTTCCTTTTTCACAAAGCCACTGCAAGAACAATGAGGTGACCCATAAATTATGACCGTCCATATTTTCCTTAAAATATGGATTGCACTTGATTAAACAAAGTCACTGCAGAAAAAAAAAAAAAAAAAAAAAAACCCTCTTGGAAGCTGTGTGTCGTAGTTTAATGTGACAATGTGCCTCTCCTGCTGAGCTGTGACCTACTTTGCTCACAAAACACGAGACTGTGGGAGCCTCAGGAATTCTTCACCTCAGGACCTGAAATATGAATCACCAGTGAAGGATCCTGCAAAGGTTTCCTTGTGAATCTGGCAGGTGCTGCACAGCTTATTGCTTCTCCTGGAAATGCCCCCCCCTCCTTCTTCTGCAGCTGTTCTTTGTACAATTTATCTGCTCTAGATTCTAGCCTGCCCACAGCACCCACCCTTCAAATTCAAATTGCTGCCTCGTGAGAGATTTTGATACTTTTTTGGACTGTGGTTTGGGGATTTTTGACTGTGATTTGATTTTTTGTTTGTTTAGTTTTGTGTGGTGGTTTTTTTTGGTTGGTTTGGTTTTGGTTTGGTGTTTGTTTTTTTTGGTGTTATGTTTTTTTCATCAGCTCAATTAAAATGTTTTGCTCTGCTAATCCAAGACATTTCTCTCTCTCTTCTCCCCCAGCCCCTTTCCTTTTTTTCTTATTGAACAGGAATCCTTTTCCACTACCAAAAATATTATATGCATCCAAACTTGGTAGGCGGCCTGCTCATGGAGAAGCAGGAGACGAGAGATTAAACATCAACAGCAGTGGGAATGACCTACAACATATGGGACAGTTGGTAACTATCCAGCCTTTATTATGTAAGACACAAAATCACAAGCTCTGCTAAAACATGTAAGTAGACAGAAGGAAAATGATGGCAAATGGCTGCTCCCAAAGATAAAGGTCCTTAACTGTAAATTTGTATTTTCTGGCTCTTCAACAAATGCCTGAAATCCACTTGTTGAACGTGACTTTGTTATGTAGCAAAGACTTGGCTTTGAAAAGTGTTTACTGATGGAAGAAGAAACGTTTGCAGCATAAATAGTGACAGCTAAGAATTATTTTCAAATGTGTGACTGTGGAGACTGGCTGTGAAATGAAGCCTGTGCTGGTCTAAATCTGCTCCCATTGTGGTCAGGGGAAGATTGCTGACAAGTGTCAGAAGGCAGAAGGGTAAGATGTGAACTTCCAGAAATCCTCCCACTCTCAACGTGTGGTGTTTTATGTCCAAATGAGCCAGGCACTTATAATTCCAGTGGGAGGAAGGCATCAGAGTAGAGCAAACTTACAACAACGAGGTGAGGTACCAAATAGATCTCTTAGAAACAAAAAAATAGACCTTCTGCCCTACCCACAGTGGATGTCGAGTTGGGCACTACAACAAAAATTAATAGGATGGGACAAATCTGCAGGAGAACCAACACGTAGCTGTTTCCACTGCCAAAATTTTGGTCAGGATTTCTTTTTAAGGAACCTGACCTGTCTTGAAAATCTTCTTGCAGCCCTCAAACACAGCTTCTAATTCTTATCTGAGTTAAGAATCACATCACTTGAGTGTAAAGACTTGAGTTTGTCCATCAGGTTGTGATTTTGCATGACCAAAGGTACTGATCACAGCCTCTCACCCATGAGGAAACCCAGGCTCCTCAAGAGGACAGCTCAGCAGAGCTGTGAGGAACCTCCTCCCTGGTTATATGGGGAGTCTCAGTGCCTGTCTTGGTGCTAGGAGAAATGGTTGAAGCTGATGGAAAGATCATCCCCTCCTGGGATTCCTACAGGGACCCTCAAAGAACTTCATGCTGTAACGTGTTGGAAAACCAGCCTCTGTGCCCAGTGGTTAAAGGATCCTAAATTAATTCACAAACTCCATCTGGGAGCTGGTCCAGTGTGTAATTTCCTCCCTGAAATTGGACCTTTGAGTTATGGTAAAGAGTCTTATTGCATATTTATCCACTTGAAATTTGGATGCCACAATGTTGTTGGGAAGTAGAACTTTTATTTGCTTACAATATGTGTCTCTGTAATTAAATTAGGTGTTTAGAGAAGTGGCAGGGTGAAGATCAAGGTATTTATAGATTGTGTTTAAAAATACAGCCCAAATGATCACTCCTGGAGCTTTCTGTTGCAGTAAGGTCTAGTGTTCAACGTTATAAATTATTGGAAGTCACCCTTTGCAATAACTCCCAGAATCTTAGGGCTTGCCAATTCATTTTGCATTATGCTTTGCCTGCTTATGATATTGCTTTGCTTGGATTTCCAGAACTCATCCTTGCTCTCTTCATTTTATCCACTAGGAATAAAAGGCTGTAATCTGCTGGTTTTGTGTTAATAAATATTTTATTATTCACAGTTTCAACTATTCTCCTGGTGAACCTCAGCTGCTGTACTTTCTGAAATAATGCCTGGTTCAAGGATGAAAATTGCCCTCCAAGTTATGAGAAAGAAACACAACCCAGCACTGCCCTTCCTCAAGAAACCCCCAAACAATTGCTGAAGCATTGCTGTGTTTTTCTTCTCACCATGTTGTGCTTCTACTCGTTGTTTTGAGACAACTTTAAGTATTAGAAAGAAGTGAGATGTAATAACCAACTCTTCCCTGAGCTTGCAGGAGCCTCAGCATCTTCCCTGGCAGCAGAGCCAAATGATGATGCCCTGTGTTGTTCTCACCAAGGAACATGAGCTCCTCAACCAGCCTGCAACTGTGGCACTGTGATGAAGGGATGATAACTGGATCCCTCTTGGTTCTGCTGCTGTGGGCTTCTCAGGGCCACCTGTAAGAGGTGAGAGAGGGTACAAGAGGAGGAAGGTGTGGAGTAGAAGAGAAACTTCTTCCTGGTACCATCCATATTGACCCAGAGATGCCTAAGAAAATAAATAATCCTTAACACGCTTGATGGGGTTAAAAAATCTGGTGTGATATGGTAGAAAAAAGGGGAGATTATAACTCAAACCAACCTACCACTGGAGTTTGTTTGCCAAGAGGGAGTCAGACACTGATCACCTACATCAGTTTGAGTTCTTCCTTACCCTGCAGTTGGGTCCATTGACTTCACTGGGGCTACTCACTCTCTTAATTACAAACTGGTGTAAGGAGGGGTGAGAGAATAGTACCCTAATCCCTGAACTGTGTTTCGGATCTCTTTGTCCATCCCCTAAAATTTTGATGCCACCTCCTCAGAATGAAAAAGTGAATTGTGTCAAAGATCTTGGTCTTAGATAAAAAAAAAAACCCTTGAATTGTTTAAAACAAACTGTAAAACTACCTCTCAAAGTGCTGCAGATTCACTTTTCGGATATGCAATTTTCATTCTATTGAATTTTTTGACATATGGTTATGTAATGCATGTAATAGCAAACTCTATCCATTTACACCTTCCAGAAGGCAGCAACTTCAGGAGTTAATGCAGAATTATTTTTAGTATGTATTCAAGTTTATTCATGCTGAAAGGTGGTACTTATCTTTTGTAATTTTAGAGTAGTTATTTGAATAAAAACATGAGTATAGTTCCATTTTAACTGCCATGTGACATATGGGAGCTGGTTAAAACCTCTCTCAAGATGTGAAAATCCCAGCATTGTCTCTTTGCGACAGCTCAGCCAAACACACACTACCCGTGTGTGTGTTTGGACCCATGTCTGCAAAGGCATAAAATAAGAGTAGTCTCCTAGATGGCAAAAGAATATTACACCATAAACAATGGAAGTATCCATCTGCCAGAAGAAAGTGCAATTTTCAGTGTTCTGTGTAGGGAACTGAATTCAACTTTATTGAAGTTCAATTACCCCCTTGATTCCAAATTCCAAATTAAACTGTCACTGGAGAAGTTAGATAAAAATCTGTGGCAGAGTATTTTCCCTAGAGCTGGGTAAATATTTCTGTTAACCAAGGAACTGTGCCCTTTTTTTTT
>VYZU01058913.1:12702-76522 GCA_013401355.1 Ceyx cyanopectus
TTTTTTTTTAGTTAAGGGATTATCTGTGCAGAGGTTGCAAGTTTCTCATGTTTGGGGGTCACTGTTTGGATAAGCCTTATGCTGTTGTTTCTGCTCCCTCAGCTAAGTGTGCAAAACAAGGAGCCTATAAAATCTGCCTGTTATTTTGGTGGAAGGAGTTTAACTCTTTGCCCAAGAGCACACGCAGGGATTTGGCTGGGACAGCCTAACACGAAGGCAGCAGAGAAAGGTCAACAAAATGTCTTCTGCAAAATTTTCCTTGTCCTGAATTTGATTTCCAAGAAGGCAAATATAAACCTCTTATTTAGAGATAACTGTGGGTCTGACACTGGAAAAAGCTATGCAGTAAAAATAATAATTGAGTCATGATGATAATGAGGCTACAGTTACGCAATACCAAATTATCCCTATTTCTTTTGCAGGCAATGCATGATTGCACATTTGGATATCCAGGATAATCTGGGTTGCTCCTACTTTGGGGCTAGCAATACCTTTGTGCAGTGCCTCCTTGCAGAAGAAACTGTACAGATTTTTGCAGAATAATCCCTTTTAAAGGCTTTTTCTCAAGCAAATATATCATAAAAATATTTTTACTACTGGATTCATGGAATCATAGAATCATTCAGGTTAGAAAAAACCCTTGGGATCATTGAGTCCAACCATTAACCCTACTCTGAAAAGTTCACCTTTAAACCATGTCCCTCAAATCCACATCCAAATGACCCTTAAACACATCCAGGGCTGGTGACTCAACCCCCTCCCTGGGCAGCCTGTCCCTGTGTTGTTGACACTAATGTTCAAAGAGGCATTTTATGATGCATTTCTTCTCCTGATTTATATCCAGTTCATCTTGAAAGCATTTTCCAACTCATGAGCCCTAATGAACCAGCCCTGAATGTGCCTGTTTCCCCACCATTAAACTCTCCTATCTCCTAAGCAGCACTTGGCAGTTGAGATCGTGTAGCTGCTGTAGGTCAGTGGGCAGCAGAGTCACAGCAATGATGAGACCAGTTCCCAGGAGCAGGAAAGTGTGCTCCCCTTCCCCCTTGCAGCAGCTGAGAGGTTTAACAGACAGGTTACTGTGAGCACACACTGTTTTCATAGACCATGAACTGTGCCTGGTATTGGAGCAGGCACTACAGATGGTAGGTTGGACCCAGGTCTGACCATCCTGCTCCTTCCTGAAGGCTGGACCTGCCTCTCCAGTGCTATCCCAGCTCCTCTGGGTGCCTTCAGGTCTTCCCTAGAGCTGGCCTGACACCCAGCAGATGACAGGCAGAGAGGGTGACTCCTTTGTGGAATCATAGAATGTTAGGGGTTGGAAGGAACCTCTGGAGATCATCACTTGAAGCTCTTAGTCCAGCAGGGACAGCCAGACTGATCCTGCTCCTGGCTGCAGCCTTTGGTGTC
This sequence comes from Ceyx cyanopectus, assembly GCA_013401355.1. NCBI lineage: Eukaryota > Metazoa > Chordata > Aves > Coraciiformes > Alcedinidae > Ceyx > Ceyx cyanopectus. Next base: position 14,113 of record VYZU01058913.1, read on the forward strand.
AGGATGAAAGGTGTGGAGCTGATTTGCACAGCCAGAGTGCATATCTTTTTCTAATCCTTCTCCTAGATGGAATATTTCCACGACTTGTTAATGGAGCTAATGCCAGAAGACTGTGAAGAGGTCCCAGACCAAGTGAGTGACTGTAATTCACTGGCATGAGACTCAGCAAAACACAGGGAGGATGCAAACAAAACTGAATTAAATCTCCTTTCTCTCCATGACAGGTATTTTATCTTGAATTTGGAATTTTTCTGAGAAGAAGCTACAAGAGGTGCTCTCTTCCTCAGTGTGCCCTCCCTCTTTCCATTGCTGCTGAGTAAGAAATAAAGTTTGGTAAAACTGTCATTTCAATGAAGGAACCATTTTGTGCACGAAGCTCCCAGTGGTCTTTTAGGAGCTGTCATGCTTTTCTTACCTTATTTTCAGTGTTATTGTTTGGGTTGTGGCTGATGTGCTTAAATCCCAGTAGCTTACTCTTTATGTACCATAGTTCTTGCTAAAATCCTTATCTTCAGCTTCTGGAGAAACTGAGGGCTTCCTTCTTGCAAAGGTACCCTCGTGATGAATCAGTTCAGGTAACACACTCTTCATTTGTTGGGGTTTTTTTTTGCTTTTGTTTGGTGTTTTTACAGACAGATTTTCCATGTCTGCTGGCACAAGAGTCCATGTGAGAATTCCCTGACCAGTGTCCAACCTGGACCCTCCAGGATTCCTCCCCTGGGGACAATTTACCTTCTTCAGGTAATTTGTGTGGTGTTGAGCAGAGCCTCCATCTAGCCCTTTTTAGAAACATTCATCATCAGGCTCATGAGATGCCAGCCAGGGTTCTGCCAGCTTTCTTACCATCTCTAACTCTCCCCTGACCTATGGGCCATTTAGAGAGTGGCTGCTTTGGGCAGGTGGCAGCTGGGGTGTCAGTGTGCAGCCCTCCAAGCACAACAGGGATGTGATTTATCAAGGACATGTGGATAAACAGAAAAAAAAACCCAAACAAAAACACCTCTGTGCACAGCTGTTTCATCCCTGCTGCCAAGACAGGCCAAGTAATCCCCTGGCTATGGAGAGAAATCAGAGAAGAAATAGTTGAGCTGCTTTGGAAATACCCACAGGTGCAGTAGGATCCTTGAATTTTATATTTCTCTGCCTCTCTTGATGTGAAAAACTGATGCTTTTTCTGGTGCTTGTCTTCCTTGAGGTGTCAGTGCCACCCCTCCTGGCCCTTCACTGTTGGAAGACATTATTCTCTTCAGACATAAAACTTGTTAAACATGAGGAAAAACTTCTTCACTGTGAGGGTGGTAGAGGCTGGCACAGATTGCCCAGGAAGGTTGTGGAATCTCCTCTGGAGACTTTCCAGCCCCATCTGGATCTGTTCCTGTGTGGGCTGCCTGGGTGCTCCTGCTCCGGCAGGGGGTTGGACTTGATCTCCAGAGGTCCCTTCCACCCCTCACCATTCTGTGATTCTATGAACATAAAGATCCATATGCTGCAGTCTCTACCACTAGTCCACTCTCACCACAGTGGTTTGTATATACTAAAAGACAGAGAAACATCCCAGTTATCTGAATAACTACCCTTTTGCCCCTTCCTCAAGGGCATCTCTTCTCCTCTTCAGCCACCTCATCCCACGTACCCACCTGTACCCCTTGCTGAAAGCCCTGCAGCTCCTGTAGCTTGGCTCCTGTGCCAGGAACAGCAGAGATAAGCAGCAACCAAAGCATTATTTATTTACCCCTGGGCTCTCCTCATTTTGCTAACCCATTCACTGAGTTAGTAGTTGATAAATCGAGGCCATCTCCTTTCCTCTCTTTCCACCTGCATCCTTTCTTCCCCTCCAGGGCTGTGGCACTGCTGCTGCATCCCAGAAATTGCTCTGCTCCTACTACTGGTCTCCGCATTCAGTTCTCCTGCATTTATTGAAGTGGAGTTTTGAGAGGAAATACCTAAATCTGGAGAAACACCACCATGAATCAGACCCATTAGCTCCCTGATGTTTTATTCTTTTGTTTGACTCTTTAAATATATTTGGTGGGAAGTGACATGGTGAGGCAGATCCAAAGAGTCAATCTAACAGCTTCCCCAGCTAAAGCTCTGGTGCAGCATTTGAATCAACACACACACTGGGAAACAGGCTCCCCTCTGCTCCTTGCTGCTGATAATTTTAAGTCTGCCAGGAGTGAAGGAGCTTGGCTCTGAGCCTGTTACAAAAGTCTCAATGCAGAAATTCATGGGTTTCTCCTGGGTGGGCTCCAAGCATGTGGTAACCAGCAGAAATGCTGGCAGCAGGTGGATGGTGGCTCTGGGGCTTTGGAGAGCTGCATTATTATGTGTTGCTTTGGTTTTAAGCATCAAGAAAGAAAAAGAACAGCCCTGCTTCTGCTTTTGAAGGGAAAACGATAGGAAGCTCCTGGCACTGCTGCCAGGATGTTTTTAAATTGACTCTTCCTCTCCCTGCCCTTTAAAACTCATGAGAAATAAATTGGCACCATTTGTTTGTGAAATAACATAAGGTGGCTACAGAGAAATGAAAGGTCTTTGCCTGGCATAGCCCATTTACAGCTTGTGAGTAAATAATTTAATTAGTGGGAAACATTTCTACTAAGTGCACAGAAAACCTGTTAGCTCAGATCCCACTCCAGACACTGTGGCAGCCCTGGAGAGCCCAGCCTGAGCTGATATGGGGTGAAGGGCAGTGTTGTGGGTGATGGGTCAGATCCTTCCTTGGGTACATTCACTCCTGCTGCCTAATCTGCTATGTCCAGCATAGCTCCAGGTTTCAAAGGTCAAAGTAAAAAGTGATTTTTACCAGTCTTTATGGGCAGCACCTGCAGTACTCTACAGGAATGCCCTACGTGGCTGGGCTAATGGCCAAATGGAATGTTTTGGCTTGTCCAAGGATGATTGGAGTCAGTTGGCATGTCCCTGGATGGAGGGGGGCTCTGTGGTTTGGACTGGCCTTGTTGGCTCCATCCAGTCTGCTTTCACATGGGCCACTTGCACACAACTTGCCTGGTGCTGTGGAGTCAAGTGGGTCATGCTGGGATGCTCGGGTGGTGGTGGGCACCTGGTGCCCTGAGATTGCCCCAGCTCCAAGCCTCACCTGAACTCATCCTCCCTCTCAGCAATTTCTGAGGCAGGATACAGTGGGAATGCAGGAGGAAGGTTCTGAAAGCAGCAAAGTGACTCTTCAGTAATCCATTCCAGGTGGTGACTTTTCTTTCCTCTCAAAAGGATCCAAACACCTCGGAAGTTTAGGGAAAATGGAGCTGATCACAGTATTCACATGGCTCTTTGGTAAACTAAGAAAAATAGGGAAAAAAAACACAGCTCTTGCTTATTTGTTTTGTTTTGTTTTAAATCTCTGTATCTGGCTTTATTTATACAATCCATCAAGAGGTGCCTCACCAACAACATTATTTAAGCTGAGCTAGGAGATGTACTATTAGTCTTGAAAATTCCTAAGATAAACAGATTTTGACATTTAATTTGTTGTAGTCAGTGGAAGAATAAATTACTAAGCAAACACTGTGCAGAAAATATTTAAGCAAAGGAGAGATCAGTGGTTTTTTATATGTGCTCTTATACCAGCACCATATATTTTGCATGTCTTGTTTATTTCTGTGTTGGGCAAGATGAAGTGTGCAGTTTGTATTGTTTGCTTAGGGAATAATTTAAACACAACTAGGGATGGAGCATCTGTCGAACAACTTTTTGGTCAGTAAACAGTAGAAGATAGATTTTTATTAAGCATACCTCAAGCCTCTCCCCTTATATGCCTGCTGCTGAGAACAGTAAGCATGTGAATTGTCTTCAGCAGAAGGCACCAGGCTTGGCTGTGCAGGAAGAAATGGCTGCTCTGCTTCAGAGCTGCACGTGCATTGAAATGAGCAGCTCTGTGAAGAAAAGAAATGAGGGGTAGAGCTAAAGCAGCTGGGCTCCAGGAAAAAAAAAAGAAAAAGAATGTCAATAAGTAAATGCCTGAGGTACCATCCTCCAAAAGAAAGCAGATGAAGGGTAGAGCTGGTGGATAACAGGCTTTCCATGAGTGTCCCCAGGCCCACCCCTTCATGCAGCTGCTCTTGATGTTGGTACAAAAAGTGCTTGAGAGTCTCCTGGAGAGGTGTGGGGTGTCCCAGTGTCTGCTGCAGTCTAGGAGTGACACACACAGAGGTCCTGAAGGACAAGGTGTTCCTGGCTGGGGACGTGTAAGAAACTCAGGGAATACAGCTGGGTCTGGTGTAAAAGGAGGTGAGCCAGGTAGGGGGTGAACAGATTGCTTTTGGATATTCTTTCATTTAAATTGTAATAACTTCTGGTAGAAAGCCACACCCATGTGAGTGCTATTCAAGTGAAGCCCATGGAGAAGTTTTGTCTGTCTTTGCCTGCTGTGTTCTCTCTTCCTTTCCCTCCCTTATGTCTGCAGTTCTCACTTACTTCTGCCCTGCAGTGATGGGATCCTCGAGTGAGCTGGGGCTTCTAGACACTGCTACCCTGCAAATAGTCAACGATGAGACATAGCCAAAACATATTTACACATCCAGCAGAGCTATTTTTGATGATTTTTAATGCTGCATGTGGAACTCTCCAGTTTTGGGTACCAATTAATTAATTGCTTCCTTCATTTGGTCTGCTGGGAACCACAGTACAGACAAGGGAGATGAGGCTGGGACTGAGCAGCCCTTGCTGGGAACCAAATGTGGAAGAGCAGATGCTAGAGATTTTGCTGGGAGGTTGGATTCGATTAACTCTTCTGCCTTGTGAGTGCTATAAATTTGGGAGCTGGGTGGGCCAGACTGCAAGAGAGAGGTGGCAGATGGGATGAGGGGAAGATGATTAATTGAAATATCAGCCAGCAGGCTTGTATTAACTCCTGCTGCGTGCTTTGAAATGTGAAGAAATCAAACTGAAGATGGAAGTAGCAGGAGGTGGCGCAGATGGGAAGAGGACTGAGAGTGATGGGAGCTAAAACCCCGAGGCCACAATCTTGGGATGTGGAAGTTCTGCAGCCCTTTGGTTGTTGGGGCTGGTGAGAGGCAGGTCTGGAGGGTGCAGGCGAGAGCAAAGCTGCCTTCTCCTTTTGTATGCTTCAGTTTGGAATACTGCAGATGGAGTCTGAGTAGATACTAATGAGAGCTTGAGGAAGATGTACTCTGAGAAGTGTTTGGGTTTGGTTTCTTAAACAGTAGAGGAAGCAGAAGGAGTGTTGTGAGGATCACCTCTGGGTCTGGGGCCAATCTGCCTCCCTGGAGTTGCCTCTCACGTGTTGGCCTTTAGAATCATTTGGTTGTTCACCTTGCTCATAAAGCTGGGAAGTGAAGCAGCAAAGGAAATAAAAAAATAAAGGAAAAGAGATAGGAAAAAAAAGGATAATGGGGAATGTAATCCCCAAGTACCTGAAGCAGGCTGAGTAAGAGGGTCAGGAGAAGAGCTGCAGCAGAAAAGCATTAAATAGACACCCAGACAAGCATGATGATAGATACAAACTTTTAGATCAAGCCAGTTCAATAAAAAGCTGATAGTAGGGGACCAGAGGGATGATATGCACTAAATGACATCATTTACCACTCTGCTTGTTATCACTCATTATACTGCATTATGCTGTAGATTCTATTATGTGCTGCTTAATGCAAATCTGGCCCCTGCTGTGTCGGGCACAACACGCTAGAAGAGTTAAAAAAAACCCCATTCCTTTCCCCAGGGAGTTCATGATGGAGAGTAAAGGAGTGTTTCTATGAAAAATTGCATCACCAGTTTCGTGCTGGAGGCTGTGGAAGATGATGATGGGTGGACAGTGTGTTTCTCAGAGTTTTGTAACAAAAGCAAATAATATGTATATATAACATTTTTATATATTTATATATATAATTTTAAAAGTATTTATGTATAAAAGTAGGCTGTGGCTAAGCAGATTACAAGGAGAACCTTGGGAGGTATAGCAGCTTCAGTCTGAGGGGGAATGGTTCGTTTTAGTGGTATAGAGATGTTGGAGACAAATTGATGTAGACTAAAAATTTTCATGTGTCCTAACTTGGAGACAAATCCTGTGTGGTTTGGTGGTATTTGTGGCTTTTCAGCAAGCCTTGGTAACCACTTTTTCTATGACATGTTGGATTCTCCTGATGGAGAACCCCAAAATTCAGCAGGTGATAAATGCCAGAATAGAGCAGGACTTGGGCAAAGTCTTTTGATCCAAAAAGATCTCTTTTAAAACAGCTCCATGAAGTCTGAACAACACAAGGGCAGCCTGAGATGAAGGGAGCAGCAGAAGGCAGCAAGAAGCAATGGCTGGGAGGAGGGTGATGGCCTCTGGTGGCACTTGGGGATTCCTCTAAATATGGAACTGAGAAGGACCTGTTTAACGTAACAGGGTAAGCAGCCAGTGTCTCTGGTCTCAGCAAAGATAATGTGCAAGGAAATAGCCACAGAAATGTTAACTGAAATTAGGGTAAATACAAGGCTCTTGTTTGCAGCCCTTGGTAGGAGAAAGCTTGAATAGAGGCAGTCAGTTTTAAGCAAAACTCTTTTGTTGGGCTGGCAGGAGCATTGTTTGCTAATTGTTAATAAGGCTGTATTTGGTGATAGCAGGAAAATGAATCCTCAGTGGAGGAATGATTGCTACCAGCTGGCTGGGAGCTACAGAAGGCTGCATCTCGAGCCTGAGATGCCCTAAACTACCTCAAACAACCCTGTAAAGCACAAAATTATCCTGAGACCCAAGAGAGAGGAATCCATCAGCTGTGGTAAGTGGGGTTTGGTAAGGCAAGGTAAGGCATGAAGTTCAACAAATGCCAGGGTATAAATGAAACTGCACAAAGCCTTGTGATGCTTCTCCACACACAGTTGTATGTTTAATTCCTATATTTCATTGAGCACATTCAGGAATGTGTAGCAGAGCAGGTCTATGCCACCCTGGCCCCTCCTACAACCTCTTGGAGGAAACTCCAAGCCTTAGGCTCTGCCACTCGCGTGTTAAAAGATATATTGGAGTCAACCCCTGAATGGGTGTGAAAACAACACAAGTATTTCAGAGTAAGGGACTTAGATGGAAAATTCCTGCCAGTCCCTGGTCCAAAGCCCCCTCAGGAGATAGAGGCAGAGGCCAGACTAAAACCCAGTGCTTAGTTAAATCAGGAGGAAATTGCTGTGACTCAATTTCCCCAATTTAGTGGGGTTAATTTGCTTTATTTTGAAGAATGGGACTTGCTCTATAGAACTTGCCACCTTCCATTTGTTTCCATGAAGCCCCCATCAGCTGGAGAAGTTTCCTCCTTTGTTTCACTTCGTTTGACAATAGGAGAGAATTTTCCCCTCTCAACTGGCAGATTAACCATTATAGTCAGTGAAGAATACTGTTCAGCAGGGTTAAGTCATTCCACTTAAATGGCTTTGACTTTGCTATGCCAATTATTAATTTTCATGAATCCCAAAATATGTTTTATGCTGATAAAGCTTCTTAAAGCGTTTCCTCTAAAGCTGTCTTAAAGAGAGTGGCTCTTACATAAATCCCCTGGAATATCTAATGTGCCATGGCTTTTCCTATAAATATTCACCAGTTTTCCTTATTTTGACTAAACTTCACAAGTGGGTAGGTATTGATTATTTTACCAGTTACAAAAGTCTTGGATGCTTACAGATGGTCTGAATAAGCTCACAGAGCAATCTGCTGCCTCCAGCCTGGCCAAGCAGGCAATTAGTTTCCTACATTTCCTACCTTCTGTTTCCTCTTGAGTTTTTGTACTTCTCTGCATTTATGTTGGAAATTCATTTGCTGTCTATAAAAAGCACTTTACTGACATGATTGATCCAGAAAACTCTCCCCACCATGTCCCCCCAAGCCTAGAAAGGTTTTTCACACCAGGGAAGAACTTGAAAAACTATGAGGTTTAGGGAGGGGTGGGAATGCTGGTCGAGCATCCGCAGTGGGCTGAGGGTGGCTTTGGGGTGTTTGTCCATACAGTTCTATAGAACTTAAACATTCTGACTGCTGCTATCTCTATCAGGCTCAATAAAGCAACCAAAGAGCTGTCAGGCTAGTGTGGTTTAGGCACCTTAGAGCAAATGTAGCCTGCTTTGCTGCTAATGAAAGTGCTGTCAGCTGAAGGACATCGTGCACGCTGCTCTGGTGACATGCCAGCAGCTCTGGGGCAGTTTTGTTTGCTGCTTTGCTTTGTCCTGTCATTTGTCACACAGAACTAATGGCCAAGGTCATATGTTCTGCTATAAAAGTTTTTAAACCCATCTTTTTGGTATATAAAGCCTTGCATGGTCTTTTCACCACCTTCTGTGGTTCAGGAGGTTCACAGATATCTTGGATGTGAACTCAGCTAAACCTGAAACTTCAGAGTGGACTATTTCCTTACTTCTGAATATCAGAAGAGAGTTTGCTGATTAGAGAAAAAAAGTCAAGGTCTATTACCATGGGGAATATTTTAAGAAACCAGAAAAATGTCATTCCTCTATGACAAGTGACACTAAAATAATGTTTAATAGCAGCAGAGGTGATTTGATGCTGCTGTTGCAGGAGTCTGGAGCTTCGAAGACCTAGAAGAGCTTGAGCTGCATTTTCAGCTTTATAAGGGAAAAGGAGGAAAAAGTAAACCATGTGATTCATTACTTAAAATAAGATAGTGGGTAGGAAGTGTGAGGGAAGATGACTCTCCTACCATAAAATGGAAATATGTCCAAAGACCCATCTGGAATGTCTGAAAGAGCAGGCAGAGCCACTACTGCTAAGTTGTAGCTTTTTTTTTTTTGCATTAATTTCCACCACACCACCTTCACTCCTTGCTGAAATTACCTTTGTGTTGCTGAGCTCAGTTCATTTTGGGAAGTGGGTTTGGCTGAACAGGGAGAAATTAATTTTAGTGGGGAGCAGGAGGACTTAATGCAAATGCTTGTGGCACTACAACTCACATCCTGGATATTCTGCACTGATTTCTCACTGGAGACAAACCCTGGGGATCTGACTTTGATTATCTGAATCAAGAAGCTCCAGATTACCTTGATGTCATGCTGACTTCATCTGGAGCACTCGTGCAGGCAGGGTGGATTAACCAGGATCACATCAGCTTCAGGGGCTTGGTGAAATCCTGGGAAATTGCCTAGTCTGGTATAAAACTGCACCAGAGGAGACTGGGACAGCAGCATGATGGATGAGCCCTGCTGTAAGAGGTTTTGGAGATAAGGTTACCCTATAAATAATGTTTGCATTGTAATTTTGTTAAATACCTTTTTTCTTGTGGTGGTGGTGGGGAAATTGCTGCTGCCTTTCATTATTCCAGGTGATCAGTATCACATCCTCAGGTCCAAAACTGTAATTTATTTAGTGATCTATCTGTATTTTTGTATAATGTGTGTATGTAAATATATGTGTGTGTGTGTGTGTATACACACATACATATATCTCTGTATATTATATACACAGTTATCAGGAGAAAGATTTTTCATGGAGTGCTGTCTCATCCAGCTAAGATCTCCACAGGTTTATCAGAGCCACCACAGCATGTGCATCTTGGGGAATGTGCCATCAAGGCATTTGCTTCTAAGAGGTTTTTCTCTAGCCCATAAGAAATGGGGAGATGCTTTCTTCCTGACAAGTGATGGACAAAAAAGGACTGAAATCAGAGCCAGCAGGGTGGAGAGGGAAGGGGACAGTCCTGGTAGATGTCTGTACCTGTTTCCAGGACAAGGTAGCAGCTCAGCCCCTGCAGTGTCAGTGTGGCATTACCAGCACATGAGGCTGTGTGCTAATGGTTTGATGTGGTGCACGAAAAAAAAAATTGAATTCCTGTCTCAGCATTTCCCTAGAAAACCTCAAATACGGTTCTGGTCTTATATGAAGCAGAAGAAATTAAGACAGATGACTTTCCCATCCTGATTTATGCTGATTTGCTTCACTCGGGGGCACAGGGCAAATTAAAAATAGGGGCCACTGGTGACTGCTACTGTGGCATGTTAAGCACAGGGACTGCTGTTTCCCAGAACTGCCTGTCATTTGTAGTCTCGTTGTTCTGGAGATGTCTATGGCTTTGTTACTAAGTGGCTGACCTTTACAGAGCAGCTTGTCAGAAGCAGAGGTTTCAGCTTGATGGTTGCTGGGTCCAGAACATTACCTGGTGACTGGCTGGGAGACAGGCAAGCTGCAAACCCCTTGGCAATCCTCCTCCTTGCTCTGGGGGTGTGTAGGAAAGTGGCTACAAACTTTTAATTCCTGGTGATGCCAGAGAGTGCCAAAGCTGTTGTTTTTGAGTGTGTGACTACTACTGGCTGGCTGTTAGGTTTCTCCAGCAAATAGATGGGAGGTTCTTGGTGTTTCTTTAAAAGATTTAATTTTTAATAGAAATTTTGTACCATCATAGTGATTTTCAGACCAGCCTGTTGTGACAACCCTGTACATTTTACAGTAATTATTCTTCTGAAGGCCCTCTCCTTCAATAACATCATTACTCACGTGTAATATCTGATCAACAAACAAACAAAGCATTTCAGCTACCATATGGCAGCAGGGCTTTAGCAAGTGTATCTCAATCCATAGGGATGTGTCAGCCAGCAAAAGGCTGAGTGATGTCCCAGATCCAGGCTTCTTGAGAAATACTAACCTTGAACCCAGGACATTTAAAAGAAACTTAGGAAGGGAGCACAAGAAAAAAAACCCAACAAAGTTATCTGTTTAAATCTGCATTCAACAATTTAGTAGACAGGTTAGGAACTTTTCTACCCTGGAGCAGGTTTGCTGGAGCATAATGTGAGCTTGAAGGTCCTCCCAGAGCAGCATCCCTTGGTTTATGTGTGGGCATATTGCAAACACTGTCTGGAAAAACTGTTCTGAGGGGTATTCTCTGGAGGGGTTTTGTCCAGGATGACTACCCAGGGTAACACGGGGCAGGTTTGGTGACGAAGCACAGAGCAACCCAGCTGGTTTGCTGGGTTCATCCCAGAGGTGGCTGCAAGGAACAAATGAGCCCTGGCTGCTGGGGAGGGTTGGCCAGCAAGTCACCCCAGTTCCTCTCCAGTTCTGAGCTACACCAGGCTTGAGGGTGAGTCTCCAGGGGTCACCTCCCTGGGGGGATTTGGCAGCTGCAGCACCTTGCAGCAAAGCAAGTCTGTCTTCTTTCCCAAGCTCGGGGCTGTGTCTTCTCTTGGATCAGATGCAAAGAATACAGGTTGCCCCACCCCTGTAGAGACAGAGGCACTGAAGGTCTGGATGGGTATCTTCTGATGAACACCGGGAACTTGCTCAGCACCTCTCCTGGAAGCCCACTTGCTGCTTGAAGGTCAAGCAAGGAATACCACAGCCTGCTCCTGAACTCAGAGGGCAGCCCTCAATATAGTCGCATGCGGTGCAAGCAGGTGGATGACCTGCTCTGCCATGTGGCCCTATTGGAACATGAGATTGTAAGACTTAGAGCTGAAATAGATAGTCTTAGAAGCATTAGGGAATTGGAAAGCGAGATAGATCACTGGAGCCAAGCTTTGTGCTCCATTCAAGCGACTGATGGTGTCCTAGATCAAACTAACTGCATGAGGTTCAACAAGACCAAGTGCAGGGTCCTGCATTTGGGTCATAACAACCCCCTGCAGTGTTACAGACATGGGGAGAAGTAGCTGGAAAGCTGCACTACGGAGAAGGACTTGGGGGTGCTGGTAGACAGCTGACTGGATATGCGCCAGCAGTGTGCCCAAGCAGCCAAGAAGGCCAACAGCATCCTGGCATGGATCAAGAACAGTGTGGCCAGCAGGAGCAGGGAGGTGATTGTACCCCTGTACTCAGCATTGGTGAGGTCTCACTTTGAGTACTGTGTCCAGTTTTGGTTCCCTCATTACAGGGAGGATGTTGAGATACTGGAACGGGTTCAGAGAAGGGCAACAAAGCCGGTGAAGGGACTGGAGAGTTTCTCCTATGAGGATAGGCTGAGGGAGCTGGGATTGTTTAGTCTGGTGAAGAGGAGGCTCAGGGGGGACCTTATTGCTCTCTACAACTACCTGAAGGGAAGTATTTACAGGCGTTAACAGGATTCTCAGTGTAGGAGATTAATTCCATCTTTAGCCAAAAAAAAAAATAAATTCTCCCCTTCAAATAGCCTAAAAACCTTCATAGAGAAAGCAGGGAATTACTGGTGCTAAAAGCAGATGCTTGCAAAACTTAATCAAGTGAGTTGTCCTGACTTAAAGAGTCAGAGAAACTTCAGGTTGGGTGATGGCTGATTTTTATCCATTGAGCATGTCCAAGATGGACGTTGCCATAGTCACAACACCCAAAGATGGGACTTCCAGCAGTCCCAGTGATGTATCTGCACACAGAACTGGAGGGGTCAAGTTCCCTGATTCACTGCTTTATCTAATGGAAGGAGTAACAGGAGGCGTGGGAAGTTACCTTGTTTGCTGATTCATTTGATTTAAAAGTGCATTCCTGCCTCTCTGGAGAGCTGGTGCAGATGAGAGAGACACGCCGAGGAAGAAAGTGCAGGAGTTTTAGTTCAGCAGGTCCCATTATTGCCAGGTTAAAAGAAAATCACAGGTTGCAGAAGCAGACAGGCTTAACCTTAACTGCAGATGTGCTGCCATAATTACGGGTGCTGACAATGTGTAGGGCCAAGTCTGCTCTGGGACTTTTTTTTTTCCTTGGCTGGAATTAATGAAAGAATTAATGAAAGAATCCAGCAGCCGTGTTGACTGAACAAATCAGCAGTCAGTTAAGTGCATCCTGTCAGCAGAAGGTGATTTTAATACTAGGCCCGTGGTCCCTCACCAATTAAAATAAACATTTATTATCTGGTTTTGGGATTCTTTCCAAGAAGGAAAATACTGTTTGGAAAGGCTTTCAGAGCTGACTGCCTTCCACAGCCTGGTCTGTGCTTGAGACTGACACAAGTTGGATCTGGGAGGGGGAGAGGAAAAGAAGGATGGGGAGGAACAACAATGCGTTGAAAAGCTCAGATGAATCTCAAAGCTGGAAGAGAAACAAATCAATGTCAAGGAAATAGAGAAAGAACAGGCAGGGAGAGAACAGAAAAAGGAGCAGAACAAAACCAAAGATGACAGACAGAATGTGATTGATAGGAAGGGAGGGTTGCAAAAGACAGCTGAGTGACTGGTGGGGTAGTGGCGGAGATAGGAACCCAGGGGAGTGGGTCTGGAGACATTGCTCCAGATCCCAAAGGGTGGCCTGGAGAAGCATTTGCCAGGAGTGGTGTTGTTGTGATATTGGTCTTTGGGGTGGACACAGGGAGTTTTCATGGTGGCTGCTTGTTCTACAGAGACCTTGTGTCTTCTCCTGAGTCTGCAGGAGAATCAAGCCTGCATTTAGCCATAGTTTCTGCTCTTTGTTTAGTTCCATCAGAGTAAAGAGTGGCTGCACTTTTATGAGAGGTGTCAGGCAGATCTGAGAGCAGAGGAAGGAAAATAGAATATATTTTGCCATCATCTCTGTAGAGATGAAAAAGAAAATGCACCTCAGTAAAATCACCGTTTTTCTTACTGCTTTTTCTTACGCTACACCTGTGGAAGCCAGAAGAGAATCTACCATTTAAACCAGATTAAGGGCTGATATCATCATTTTGACAGGTTATTGGACAATCCAGGTGTCACCAAGACTAGACCATATTCAGTCAGTACAAGGGAGTTTAGGCAGAAATAAAGTCATTCAGGTGATCTGGTATTACTAGAAAATGAGGGAGAACCTTTCAGGACCCAAGTCCTGAAAAGAACCGGGGCATGAGTTGAATTCCTCAACCTCAGATACCTCTGGACAGCTGGGTTAACCCAGGGCAGGGTATTCCAGTAAGTTGGATGGGCACAGGACCAGGCATTGCATAACCTTGTGGGTGCAGTGCCAGCCTGAGGCAATGTAGGCAGCTGCCTCCTCTTGCAGGTGGGCAGAAGATGTTCTTGGAGAATGTCACAGGTGGTGGGATGGTTGGGAGATCCTGTAACTGGGTGCAGGTTTGGGTTTGGGACCCACATCCCTAAAGTGACAGGATACTTTACAAGTTTTAACTTTCACCTGCTCACTCTTGTTCCTGGAACCCCCAGGAACTTTTTACCTAGGGAGCCCCATGCTGTGAATGCATCCATGTCACAAATGAATGAGCTTCTATAATTTTCCACTTCTGCAAGAAAAGCCCTTGGGGATCCTTTGGGATTCCCAGGTAAGTACAGACAAAGGGAGAACCTGAGCTGTGTGACCCACGTGCAGTTTGATAATGCTTAGATAAATTCCTTAATATTATTTAACTCCCATGGGCTTTTTCCTCTTTGATGTTTGAGTTAATGGCCAACAATAGCAATGACCCACAATGATATATTCAAATGTGAGGTGAAAAGTGTGACATTGATTATGTGCTGCAACCTAGTGAATAATGGTAGCAAGATGAGACACAGGAGTTCCACCTTAACATGAAGAAAAACTTCTTCACTGTAAGAGTAACAGAGCCTGGAACAGGCTGCCTAGAGAGGTTGTGGAGTCTCCTTCTCTGGAGACTGGAGACTTCTTCTCTGTTCCTGTGTGGCCTGCCCTGGGTGACCCTGCTCTGGCAGGGGACTTGGACTTGGTGATCTCCAGAGGTCCCTTCCAACCCCCACCATTCTCTGATTCTCATATTAGAGCATTTTCTGCAATGCCCTGTTGATGGGGGAATGTTTTCTTCCCTTCTGTAACTATTCCACAGTGTAAGGAAATCAAAATCTGCTTTAGAAACAGCTGCAGACACTGCCTCTTTTTAATAGGGTGTTGATGGAGAACTGCTCAGCACCACCTACGTGGTTCTCTGCTCCTCTTGAGCAGTCAGCACCGTGCAGGATGAGGCCCTGTGTTGGCATCAGTTACTGAGGAAACTGCCTTAATAGAAGTGGAGCATCTGTTTCTATTAGCAACAGCAGCTTCTGCTCTTAGCCCTGTGTTAGTGCATTTAAGCTCCTCATTACTGAATTGCATTTGTCTGGGGGCTGAACTGGGAGGAAGGGGTTGCCCCAGGAGACCAGGTCACTGTCAGACTGTGGAGGAGGCAGGAGAAGGGAGAGCCTAATTCCTACGTTCACCCTGGTAAGAGCTGAGCAGCCCCTCCAAACTCACACCTCCTATCAAACACGGTGCTGTGGAAGCCAGAGCTGTGTCTGGTGAGGATTGAGGAACTGGTGTGAGTGTGATTGAGCACTGTGGCCATATGGCCAGAAAGCTGCTCCCAGCCAGCAGGGACAGGCAGATGCTTTGGGTAGCAAAGGAGGTGACATTGGAAAGCTCTTGGGGCAGTTCTTTCTGAGAGAGCTGGGTCTCTTTAGCCTGTAGAAGAGGAGACTGAGGGGGGAGCTCATCAATGTCTATCAATATGTTAAGGGTGAGTGTAGGGAGGATGGAGTCAGACTCTGCTCAATGTCATCCAATGATAGGACAAGAAGCAATGAGAGTAAGTTGGAGCACGAGAGGTTTAGGGTAAGCACAAGGAAAAACTTTTTCCCAGTGAGAGTGACAGAGCCTGGCAGGGGCTGCCCAGGGAGGTTGTGCAGTCTCCTTCTCTGGAGATATTCCAAACCCACCTGGATGTGTTCCTGGGTGTCTTGGTCTAAGTGATCCTGCTCTGGCAGGGGGGTTGGACTAGATGATCTTTCTATGTCCCTTCCAACCCCTAACATTCTATGATTCTATGATTCTTTCACAAATAGCAGGATGCTGCCAGCATATTCCCATAGCTATTCCCAGCGGGTACATGCCAAGGGAAATGGTTTGTGGCATGATGACTAAGACAGTGCTTGTCAAACATGGTGGGCTCAGTTTGCAAATTGAAACCCAGCCCCTCCTTAACTCCAGTGGGCTGGGGAATGGAGCAGGGTGGCTGCTTTGCCAGGCCACCCGCATGCCTGTCACCTTGTCCCTGTGGCTGCGAGAAGCACCTTAAGGAGAGGCCGGGTGTGGGAGAGGGAAAAGCTGCAAAGCACGAGTGGTTTCAGCGGAGAGCTCAGTGCTGTTTGCAATACAAAGGGAGCAGAGGAAAGGAGCAGCTGTGAAAAGCACTTTCCTCTTTACCTGGAGGAATTTTGTTGCATGTCTCAAAGGAGGCTTTTGCATTTCCTTTGGAAAATAGGCTGCAGTCACCCAGAGGATTGGTGTATGGAAAGTCTGGGGTGTAGGTGTCCTGGTTTGAGCTGGAACAGAAGTAATTTTGCTCAGTGATTTCACTTTCATCTCAGTCCCTTCTAAGTAACTGCACTTAGCAGATTTTTGCAGACAGTGTCTACTTATTTCAGTGATAATGTTCAGTGTTTAGAGTTACTTCCAAGGGCTGGTGTGTGTGCAGAGAGGTTCTTGCTTATCCTAGCTCCTGTGCAGGCCTAGGCTGCTGCTAAGTCTTGTAGACCACATTGGGGGTGTAGAAAGTACAAGGCTGCAGCTGTGGGGGTGGGTGGTCAGGGCAGGTGACCATAAGCTGACCAAGGAAGAATTCCAGTCCATGTACATCACACTCAGGATAAAGCTGAGGGATCCCAAGTGTCAAGCCTCTGATTCAGTAGCTGGCATCCAAGGAGGACTTTGTCTGTTCCTTGATTCTGATCCATATGTTCCTGAAACCAGCTGCCATCTGCTGCTAATTTCAGTCTGGGACTTCCCCAGTGTCTGCTCCACAGAATCAGTGGTGGTGGTGACATAATTGCTATCAGGGTTCAATATTGGTTTTGTCTATATTTGTATATGTTCCATTTTATTGTTATTATTTTCATTAAAGCTGTTTCAATTTCTTTTCTAAACCATAAGTCTCTCTCCCTTATTTCCTTTCTCTTCTCCTTTGGAAAGTGAAAAGATTTAATAGAGAGCATCTTTCATATGTCTAGTGGCTGCCTCAGCCCTAACCCTTCACAGCAGGAATCACCAGTGAGATGAAGATCCAAAGTGAGACATAGTCTATATGAACATATTTAATTAAAGATGTGAACATTTTGTTCTGCTGCAGTAAAGCTTTTATCTGTAAAGTATCAGTGTATTCTTGTTAAAGAAGACAATTCCATCTAGCTCAGAGGGTGCAAGAGGTGAAAATAAATTGAGGCTCAGCTCAGGTTCTGACTTTTCTTTGCATACAAGCACTACTCCTACAAAATGAAACTGTCATTTTTCTGCAATAGAAAGACTAAATTCTTCTGACTTAAAGTTGTGCTGGAATGACTAGAATTAATCAGGCAAGGCTCTTTGGTAGCAAGTCTTAAAAGCTGAGCCAAGCTTACAGCAATTCAGCTAAGTAGATTAACATGTATGACTCTACGAAGCTGTCAATCCTTGCAGAGAATTTGTATTAGGCACTTTTGGATATTTCTGGTGAGTCCTTCCCAGCTGATATTGTTGCTCACCACCAGAGCATGCAAACTTTTCCTCTTGTTTTGCATCTCAGTTTGTTTCCCTGAGAAGGGGGGGGGGGGGGGGTGTTGTTGGTGGGGGGAGAAAGACATTTGCGTATTGCCATGGTTGCAAAATCTGGCATTCCAAAGGCAAATCAACTCCCTTTGTGTGTTATTGGGTCAGCTGTGATGAAACAAGGGGCAAAGAATGTGTCTGAGCCCTTCAGCTTCTGAATGTTCAATGAGAGAAACCTTTAAAGGGCACAGCCAAGATCTTGCTGACAGAGCTGCAGAAACCATCTCCACTTGATGCTTGCTATGGCCTCTCAGCTGATGCAAAGCACTTGCATAGCCAAAATTGACAAAAAAATACATAAAAGCCACTATTTTTGCACAAAACCAGCTGGCTTATTTTAGCAACCTTCGTTAGTGCAATTAGTGAGCAATAGCCAGTGAGCTGAGCTAGCAGGGAAGGGTGTGCTGGCCATGCCTGCATCTCCAAGTGACAACAAACAGCCCTGGGGAGTGAGGGGATGCAAATAACTTCTGAAATTCCTCCAGGTAAGAGTCCTGTGGAGAAGTCTGATAAAACACTGGTGCTTTTAATGTTTTTGAGCCATTGTTTGAAAATGGCTCACTACTGCAATGCATGAAGAGAGCAGTACATGCTGCTTGTGAAGTAGAAAGCAATTGATTCCTGTGGGTTTCCTGGTGCTGGTGTGTTCTCAGGTTTGCTCGCAAAGAATAGTTTCTTTCAGGATTGCTGAAAGATCTTACTTTTGCATGATGTTACAAAGCAGTGGAGAAAAATAGGAAATGCTGCTGAGGCTGCTTGTTGCACTTCTTAACTTCTCACACACTCTTGCCTTGCTGTTGCTGTTTAAAAGTGAGTATTAGCTGGTTTTCTCTTCCTTTACTGATATTATGCCTTCGTGCTACCTCGTACATGACTTTTATCAACAGCTAACCCAGGGGATGCTGTTGATGCTCTGCCCAGTGCAGCAGGTGGTAGCTGGGAAAATACACTCCTGTGGGACCCTACTCCAGAAACAAATATGTCATAGGGCTGTAGGAGTCCCCAGGGTCAGCAGGGGAGGGGCTGCCCTCTGTGCTGGCTCTCTTCAGTGGTCAATGAGGTTGCAAGATAAGAGTCAGGCTGGGAGTAGAGCTGGGGTCGTGTCTCACAGGTATCCATCTCTAGTCACCCTCCTCTTCTGCAATGAGAAGGCACTACTGTTGAAACCTGCTTGCCAGGAAAGGAGCTTTTCCCCCTCAGCCTAATGCTCTGCATCCTTGGTGCATTGTTATAAATGTGTTTACAATTATTTACCTAATTACAAGTGCCTTCACAAACGATCACTTAATGGGACTAAAGTAACATAAAGCTATAATAATGAAGTTATACAACACGATAGTGTGATAACACCAAAAACAACAATCTGTGTGGGCTTCATTTATCAAGATCCCAACCATAGGTGGGTCATAGAATCAGAGAATGGTGGGGGTTGGAATGGATCTCTCAAGATCACTGAGTCCACCCCCCTGCCAGAGAAGGGTCACCCAGGGCAGCCCAGAGGGTCGTTAGGATAGACAGGAGCTTACAGTGCAGGGAACTGCTCTAAAGAGTGGACACAGACAAGGGTCACAGGGAGAAGGGAGATTGTAGGAAAGAAGAGAAAGAACAGCACCAGGAGGTAAGGATGATTTTTTAGAAGCTTGGTCAGTTCAGGAGTCATGGGCAGAAAGAAACCATGAATGGGTATTTCTGCATTTTTTGGCAGGTGTTTTTTACAGTGGCAGGTGCTCTGAACGAGACATCCTGGTTGTCTTTGTCTTCTACAATGCCATGAGTATTGCAGAGTAGTTATTTCCAAATAAAGACAATTTCAGTTTAGATTATAGACTGGAGTTCTATGGAAAAGGGAGAGAGGAATAGATGTTCAGCATCCCTACTGCAAAGCAAAGCCCTTTGCAGATGCCCACCCACAGCAGTAAAGGCAAGAGGCTTGTCCTCTGGGGAATGAATTCAGAGGGACAGTGGAAGGTGCAGCGCTGACATTCCCCAGGCACTGAGGACACTTGGCCTCTGGCTGAGGGTACTTTTGTTTATAAACCCAGCATCCACTTCCCAGGAAAATATTTTTTGATGTTGACTTCAGACATCCTCTCTCTGAGAACAGCCCAGCCTCCTGCCTTGCCCTAGAGACAATAGAAGGAAAACAAGCACAATAGGTGCATGTGCTAAACACTTTAATGAGCACTTCCACACCATTCTCCTGCATTTCCCCCCATACCTGTGAGTCAATAAGCACCTCATGCAGCTTTCTAGATAACCTGTAATAAAGTGGTACAGCTGTGGGCCAGCCCAAAGATTAGCCCTCATTCACTGAATAGCTGATAGAAATGGGAGCTTATTTTGTTCCATGGAGATTGTCTCAACCCAATATTCCCTAAGAATTTTTTGCCTTGTGTGAGCTTGTTACGAGGAGATTATGCTTAAAATATTGTAGATTCTGTTAAACAGTTTGTGCAAAAAAAAGGCTCTGTGACCAGTTTTGCACATGCACAAAGAAGCAGTTGATTTATCTGCACCTGAAAACAGAAGGTGGCCCTGGAATTTGCTGCTCTGTGGTGTGGATCTCTCAGTGGTCTCTGGTTCATTATGAAGAGCAAGTTAATGACAGTATGCAAATTGCCAGTGTTTATGCTTTGTCTTCCCAACACAACGTTCTCCTCCAGCAGCACTTTGTGGTGGTGCTCTGTGATGCAAGAAGAAGTTCTGTAGCAGAAATTCAGCATTTATAGCAGTTACTTGAGACAATTTTATCTCCTGGAGCCAGGTATTTTAAATTCTGGCTGATACTTTGAATTGTATCTGGATGTCTTTGATCTCCAACTCTCTCGGATACTCAGTCCAGGTAGATTTATGTTCTTTCCAAACCAGTCGCTCTTTTCTCTTACAATTCACGTAAGAGAAATGAAAAATGTTTATGATTTATGTGAATGGAAAATTATCAGGCTTCAGAAAATGTATTTATTTTTCAAGATTGTTTACACACCAACCAGTAAGAGGACGCAGAGCATGGGAAGTGAATCACAAAGCCTTGCAAAGAAAAAAAAAAGGAGTTAAGTCCCTTTCTTTTAGACATTAATAAATAAGAAATGTGCTGTTTGGGGATTAAATTCTCCTCCACGTTCAATGATGCAAAGCAATCAAGGGCAGCTATTTCAGTAAAGTTGGTCTGACTCTGAGCTCTATGTTGGTTGCACCAGCTCAGGAACTGTTCTGATCATTTCTACCCCTCTATTGAGTCTCCCTGACCATTTATCAATAGCTTTGCCACTATTTGAGCCCATGAAAAGCTCATATAAGAATCAGCTTCACTTAATATTTTCCATTGTGCTCTAGGTTATACTAAATGCTCGTTATCTTTGCATGTTTTGGAAGTGTGTGTCTTCAAATATAACTTAGTGTGAGAATTCAGAATTAGGGGTTGTTGTGAATTTTTAAATTGAATTGCTTTGCAGAAGAAAATTTTTCTCAAACTGGGAGTGCACCACTAAAAACAACATTTCTACTGGGGAAGGTAGAAAAAAAACTCTATTGGTTTTCTTGCTGAGGCAACTTAAGACAAGTGATGCAAGAACTCTGACAGTGTTCTTCTGACCTTGGGGAGTGCTGTGATGTGGCTGGTGCACTTCTAAAACAGGTCCTTTAGCCTGGTGTCCTTGTCCTTCTGCTCAGGATGCAGGAGCCTTTTTTTCAGTTCTGTTTAGGAAGAAGGAAAAACATTTTTAGGAAGTTCTTCATCCCTCTGCCAAGCCAGACTTTTCTTTGTGGCTTTGTCTGCCAGAACACTTTGGCAAAATGGGGCTATTTCTCATTGCCCTTTATAGCTTTAATCATACTTTTCCCTGTTCTTGGCATGATGAACTCCAAACTGTAGCTTGGCTGGCAGCTCAGTATCTCTTTAAATCACTACTGCTTTCTCCTGTGTCATTAATATTTTATTTATGTTGCATTGCATTTTGCATCAGTCTCCATGCCAACAGTTCATGCCAGGAGCAATGTCTGATAGAATTTAACTCCTCAGAGATATAAGCTCTTTATTTTTGGATAGTGTCATTAAGTCAGATTCGTTCCATCCTTTGTCTTGCAGTGTCAGAACCAGGGCTGGACGTGTTCCTTCTCTGCCCTGGGCCTGCAGCATCATTCAGTAAGCACACCTCTTCACATGGCAACAGTTGAGGATTTACACTCAAGCCAGCATCGTTTGGCCACAACTGACACTAAATCCTTAGGGGATAGATGGCAGACCAGGTGATAGTTCTAGGAAAACACAAAGTTTTGAGTAGGAGGTCCTTTCTTTGGGACATTTGCAAACTCTTGCTTGTGGGGTTCCACCATCCTGACCTTTGCTGCTCTAATTCCCCTGCAAGTGTGATCCACTTAATGCTTTTTTTTGTTTCCCTGTTCATATCATTTATCTGAATTGTAGGTTCAGAAGCAAAATCTCTGCAAGGAATATTCTAACCCCGTGTCCATTGCACTCCTCTGGTTTCCAGGGAAAGGTGTGGTAAGTTTCTGCTGGGCCAGGGTGAGTTGGTGGGTGCCTGGCCTTTGGTTGAGCTGCACTGGGACCTACTGACTTGGCATTCCTCTGCCCATGTCTCCTACCAGCCTCACTCCTCTAGCTGGGTTTTTGAATGTGTGTATTCCACAGGAGCATGTTTAAGAGTCATGTTGGTTATTCCAGGCTTTAATAGGTGTCCTGTGAAGAGCAAGGAATGGTACCTGAGCCCACAGGTCCTGCAAGAGGAGACCACTCTGCTGGCACTGCCTGACAATTGCCCTGGCCTCTCAGGGATGATCACACCAGCAAAATATAAAGTCCAGGAAGAAACCCTGAACAAGTGAAAAGGTGGGTAAAATAAAAAACAATTCAGATTTAAATAAGAGGAAAAATCAGGAGAGTACAGCCAAAAAAAGGGAATGAGTATCAATGGAAAGAGCAGCAAAAAACCATGAGTGTCTATCTCCCTGTTTAACCAAAAAATGGATACAAGGGACTCCTAAGGATTATTATTTGAAATGAAAAGCCCAGATAAAATAACATATCAGTGAGGATAATCTAGTACCACACAGGACAGATGTGGGTCTCAAAACACTTTTGACTCCTGGGGCCTGACAAATTCAAGTTTTTTTCCCCACTGTATTCTTAAAATCCTAAGTCTGCGAATCTCGGGGAAGGGTGTTAATCAGAGGTGTAGCCAAAGGCAGAGATCTAGAAATCACAACTGCCTTCAGAAGCCTCTGCACCAGAGAGATTAAAGGAAAATGAGTTTCCGGGAGGGACTGTGGAGTTAGCACATATCATCCCAAGAAGCAATTAGTCAAACTCCAACACCTCCAGTGAGCGAAGGGGAAGAAAGACCTCGGCAACAGCCTCAGCTTACACACACAGGGCTGCATTGATTTTCCATGCCAATTAATGCCAGCTAAGTCTACACCCCTGGGGACCATACAGCAAGGGCTATAGGCAAAATTGCCTTTGGGGGCTCATGTTCAGCTTTTCAATTATTAGTACCCCCAAGTCTTACCAAAGGACTGCTCTCTAGCATGTCTTCTCCCATCCTACATTGCTAATGCTGATTTCCCCAGCCTAGGTGCAAGACCCTGCACTTGACCTTGATAAATTCCATGAGGTTCACCTGAGTCCACCTCTCCAGCCTGTCCAGGTCACTCTGGTTTTGTTCTTTTGTGAAACATCATGGGTGGCTTTGCTTATTTTTTCCCTACTAGTGATTCCTTTACAGAACAAATTGCAAGCAGCCTGATAACTTTCTGATGTGGCAGGATCATGAAGACCTGTAGACATGTCATACAGTCCCTGCTGTGAAAGCTGACAATTTAAGAGGTTCCATCTTGTCCTGGCAGTGATGATTTTTGGACTGTCTGACAGGTAGTGGAGAAATAAATGAAAACTGCCATCCTTTCTGTAGATGGGAGGGCATTATCTGATTCACAGGCTTTGAGGGTGTTAAGAGCCATCCTTTACACATCTCCTGGAGGTTTAATGGGTAGTTTGCAGCTGTGGGCTCATTGCTGTATTTTGCAGCTTCCTTCTATTAGTAGCTATTAAAAGAATATGAGCCCACGGGTAGTGTTGTGTTAAACACAACGCTCCTCTGTTTGTTGGCACTGCCTGGGGATTAAAGCAGATGTTGTCACTCTGCTGAGTTCTCTTCAAAACAGAGGAGACACAGTGAATATGTGACCAAAGCACCCTGGCATCATCCCATTGTGCAGATGGGAAGGTTTTCCAGGCAGGCAGTGCTGGGTGAAGTGAGCAGAACAGAGATTTTGCCCCACATGGCAGGAGCCACTGTGAGAAAGCAGAGCCAGGCCTGAAGCTTTCAGTGGTTTAGTGATGGGAAACTTGCCATAGTCATGATGGCTGTTTGGGACCTTTTCATCCATAGGGGATCTCTGCACCCAGGGTAAAAGATATTTACCTTGAAAATAGCATAGTAATCTGTTCTTGGGAGGAAAAGTGGAAGAAAGCATGCTAGGATGATGTATGAAATTTGTGGCAGAGCTCACCTACTTTGCATGTGTGGGCAAAAGAGGCACAATAAATAATGCAGCAAATGCAGAGTAAATCATTTAGGTACCCTGAGGCTTGGCTGAGATCCATAAGAACTGCTCCTAAATTTGCAATACCTCTCCTTTTTTTTTTTTTTTTTGCATTGCAGGAGGTCTGCAGCCTCTCAGACCCGTGTCGGTGGCATCCTGAGCCTGGCAGGGCTCCAGTCCCAGCAAGTGGTCCACTGAAAGGCAACACTTCCAGAAAAGGTCTGAGTGAGTCAAGTGAACGTTAATTAGCACTCGTGTTAAGCTTAGTCCTGCTGCCTGGCTGCAGCCCAGTGCAGGTTGACACGTGCTGGTGGCAACTCCCAGTTGGTGGGTTTATGGTGAGTCACCTCTGGAGCCAAGGTGGCCTTTATGGTGTTGCTGTTGGAGGTTTTATGACAAGAGAGGGTTGTGTTTAATAAGAAATGTTTTCTTCCTCCTCCAAAAGATGAGGGAGCTGCTAAGGTAAACCTGAAGCTGGAGGTTAATGAGAGCAAGGCAAGACAAGTCCAGGAGCTGGGTCCTTGCAGCTCTTGTCTTCTGACAGAGCCCTTGTAATAATTATGAATTAAGCACCGTTCTTCCAAATCACTTCCTAAAATAAACCATCCAGATGGCTGTGAGGACCTAGTCATCAAGCTGAGTAATGTTTATTTTGAGTACACTAACCCAGGGATGAGTACAATTGTGCTGAATGATGCACAACACAACTCAAACAGAGGCACCCGCAGGAGCGGGAGTATCACAAGTGTCAGACAGCCCTGGTTCATGCTCTCATTCTGCTCCTGGTCTAGGGGACAGTCCCAAGAGCTATTTTAGGGTGTCTAACATGTAATGTGTAGAAAGGAAGGATGATTTTTTTTCTCCTACAGCTTTACAGGTATCGGAATGGCTCAGGAATACAGAACAGGAGATAGGACCAAGTGAAGACAAACGGCTTTTCTTTTTGAGAAGAGGTGGAAAAACCAGAGATTTTTCTTATAGTCTGTGAGAATAAGATTATTTGGCTTTTTGGCCAATCCTGGCATTCTTTCTCCTCCTTTTCCCCTCGCTTTTCTAATTACAAATTTTATCATTTTCCAAATTTAAAAGCAATGCTATCAGAGGACAGCAAAGCCCAGGTGCTCTGCTAGGGCTGCCTAGAGTGTCCTTAGTGTAGTAGAGTAAAATATAAATTTACAGATACATTTCCAGCCTGCTTTGCCCAAACTAATGTGCTTGTTTAGCTCTGGTACTGCCCAGTAAGCTCAGAGAGACGAGCTTGATTGTAACTGGCACACTTTGGGGTGGCTTTCAGCAGCATCTGCTGCCTGGGTGCTGAGGCACCATCACAAGGTCTGTTCAGCTGAGGAATGATGGAAGGGTCTTCTTGGCTACCACCACTGCTTCCTGGCTTTTGCCTTCAGTCCTCAAACCATGAGCAAATACCTTTTTGCAGGGAAATTCTCTTGGTCCATTACACACCAATTTGCATAACTAAACTTTGTACTAAAATATAGCTTGAGTAATAGCAACTACTTTATTTTTTTTATTATTTTTTTTTTTCCTGAATGCAATTTCTATTAGCTGTGAAATCAAACCCTTTCCCTAGTTGGAAGTATGTGAGCAACCTCCATGTATAGGAAGATTATAGTGGTATAGCAGCAAAATAAAACTATTAGCAGCTCTTGAGGCATAAATTCAAACCCTCATTAATCTCTGTGGGCTGCATCTCAAATCTGAATTTTTATGGAACGTGGGTGGTGTTTTCAAAGCCAGTTGCTGGAATTGGTTAGTTTAGAGGATTGACTTGGATGAGAACAATATGTTTCTGAACAGTTCTGTTTCCTCTGCCTGAAGAAGCTGCAGGTTGTGGTCTCTGCCATGTCAGGGGCATGGGGTGTGCCTGTGGCATGGGGGGTGGCTCCAGGTCCCTGTGATTCTAGCCCTGGAGAGCAGAAGGGCTGTGTGCTGTCTGTGAAGCAGTGGAGCTGACATAGAGCTGCTGATAAACTAGTTTTGATTTTTTTTTTCTGCTCTTCACTAACTCAGTTATAACATGGTTTTGATGTCTCTGCTTTTTTTTATTTTTTTATTTTATTTTTTTTTTTCAATAAGCAGTTGAACTTCCTTATCTGGGACAACTCAGCTTATTTACCCCAGGAGTAGAAATCCAGGAGTGTGGTGGTTGTGTCATCCCAATAAGTCTGTATCACACCCTCAGGGAAGTCCCTTATTACTGACACTGCATCTTGGGATCACTGGAGAGTCAAATGCCAGGACTGAGGTTACACTGACTTCAGCACACAGGAGAGGTACACTTGATTCTAGAGCTTTTTGTCTGTCTCTTAATTGCATCTGGAAGCATCAAGTTCATTGGTTTAAGCTGTCATAATGCAAATATTTCTAACTAACCACTGCAAGAATAGCAAGAAATAAACAATTGTTTAGGTTATGGCTGAAATGTTATATTTCATCAAGTTTTTTGTGCCTAGAAAGAGGAAAGGCTAAAGGTTAAATTCCAGTTCCAAGGATGCAATGCTCGAGGGATTCCCTATCAGAATCTGAAAAGAGCTGTCACTCACTTTGCTATCAGAACTGGCTTGGTACTTTATATCTAGAAACTTTCCCCATTTATTATTTTGTTGGGTTTTTTTTTTAGAAATAGTACTACATATTTGAAGGATGGATGAAGATAACCCTGCTTACTATGTGACATGATACCCAAAACATGATGTTGTTTTCAAGTTAAAAGCAGTTTGGGTTGGCTTATGTAAGTATGGAATGGAGGTGAACCTAAATAGTCATGCTTTAAAAATAACTATAAATAGATGAATCTTCACTTTAGGGAAGCAGCAGGTGGTGATTTGGTCACAGCAAGTCCTAAACACAAAATGCAGCTGAAGGGAAAATTTTACTTATGAAGTTTTTTACCTTTATTTTGTGTAGGTGTGACTGTGCACAAGACACTGAAAGATCATAGAATGGTGGGCATTGGAAGGGACCTCTGGAGATCATTGAGTCCAACCCCCCTGCCAGAGCAAGGTCACCAGGGCAGTCCACACAGGAACAGATCCAGGTAAGTCTTGAAAGTCTCCAGAGGAGACTCCACAACCTCTCTGGACAGCCTCTCACAGGAAAGAAGTTCCTTCTAATATTGAGGTGGAACCTTTTATGCTCAAGTTGATACTCATTGTCCTATTGCTGGGCACTACAGAGAAGAGACTGACCCCTTCCATTTGATACCCACCCCTCAGGTATTTACAGACATTAATAAGATCCCCTTCAGTCTTCTCCTCTCCAGTCTAAACAGCCTCAGTCCTTCTGTGCAGTGAGATGCTCAAGTCCCTTAATCATCCTCATAGCTCTGACTTTTTCCAGTAATCCCTGTCTCTCTTAAACTGAGGAGACCAAAACTGGGCACAGTATTCCAAGTGTGGTCTAACTGAGGCACAGTAGAGGGGGAGGAAAACATCCCTACCTCTGCTGGATCTCATCTCTGGGAGCAAGGTAGCCATTTTCCCTAAGAATCAGTAAAATAGCACAGAGAAGAAAACCCATCTGAGTGCATCAAAGTCAGCTGAAGAGATACTGTCTTTCCTTCTAACAAGAGAGCAGCAGTTCTGCATTTCCTTGGTGTAATAATACAGTTTAATAGGAGCCAGATTCTTGTGGGTTTATGTGTTATTAAACTTGTAGGCAGGTTGCTGTAACGAGCTGAAGCAAAACCCTGCAGAAAGAGGTTTGTTTTTTTGTTTTTGGTCTCCTGTAGCTGTGGTTTGACTTCAGAGCATCCGAGGCAGGGCTGTGCATTCCTTGTTCGTGAGCACAGCCTGCCGGCTCTGACTGCAACCCGCACCGACAGCAGAGTCCTGCTGCCTCCCACTCTCAGCTTGCGAATGCTTTGGTTTGTGTTTTCCCCTTGGGAATGGCCATGCCCACGGAAGTCCTTGTGAGACACCCACAGCCTTTACTTCAAAGCACGGAGAATATATAGGGAAACACCACACTGCTCTCTGCAGGGAAAAGAAGTTTGAATTTCTATGGATAAAAGCCAGGAAAAAAAACCATCTGAAAACAATAGAAAATAAATAGTTTCTCTCCTCGTAGACCTTGGAGCTTCTCTCAGGCTACTTGGGAATCTCAGGGACTAGGGAGTTATTGCAGGCTGTGGCATCAATTTGCATTAACAGGCACAATTACTCCTGTTCCCTTATGATGCTTTCTCTGAGTGACACCCAGAACTGAGGTTCAGATCTGGCTTTTAGAAGACTCTAGAGGTTCCCAGGCTAAACCCCTGAGTTAGCTCTGAGCTGGCTGTGTCTGCACTGCCTGGGAGAAAGGGGTTCAGAGACAACAGCTTGTGCTGCGTGGCTGCAACTCCAGCTGAGGAAGGGCTGTTATTTTAATATAGAGCAGACATCCAGCTGTAGCACTTTCCCCTCTCATTTCACAGCACGTCAGGTTGCACCTTTCTATCCTCCTTATGTTCCCTTTAGGAAGCATGCAGCAACACCCTTCTGGATCAGATGAAGGCACTGCTGATATTTGTGCTTGGGAATCATCAGGCAAATTTGGCCCAAAGCTTTTTTTTTTAATATATATATTACAGAAAACACTTTTACATAAAATCATCTTTTTAATTTAGTAAAAACTCATTTTCAAATGAAAACCTTGGAGTTATCACAGTCCTTGTAATCAGGAGTGATGCTGGGTACCAGTACAACGAGACTGGTAAACCTGCTCTGGGGTGAGAGCTTGGCTGCAGAGCACAGTGCTGTCAGCTCCTGGAGTATGGGGGAGTTTTACTTTTGGGATTTGGTTGCTTGTGTTCAAAAGTGATTTGCTGCTGAGGAAGATCTGAGCCACCAGCCTCCTGCATCCCTGACACACAGGCACACTGTGCCACCTAGAGCTGTGTCAGAGGAGAGCCCAGAGCTGGGGCCAGCGACTGCAATGCAGAAATTCATCTCAGCACCAGAGCCCCCCACTCTCCTGCTGTGTAAGCCCTAATTAAACCCTTGCAGACTAATAATTAATAATTCATAAGGGAATTAAATATAAGTCTGCATTATAGTAAACATTAGTTATATATTAACAAGCTCATTAGCTATTCATTAACCTTCTAAGCCCTTCCAAATCCCCTTTATCACACCAGAGCTTTGTGTTAAATATCTGTCTCAAATGACCTTAATCAAGTGCCTTTTTGCTTACTATTAAAACCATTACAGATTCCAGAACTGGTTTAGTTATTTT
This sequence comes from Ceyx cyanopectus, assembly GCA_013401355.1. Lineage (NCBI taxonomy): Eukaryota > Metazoa > Chordata > Aves > Coraciiformes > Alcedinidae > Ceyx > Ceyx cyanopectus. The sequence continues at coordinate 43,301 of VYZU01058913.1, forward strand.
GTCCTATTGGGTACTATCTCCTTTTCTATTTGGCTTTATTTAAATTCAGTTTGAATAGGGAAGATTTCTTTCATTATTGACATGAAATTATGAAAACAACTTTCCTAAAATGATGTGTGATAACAGAGGCAGCTATTTCTTGGTTTTTCTGTTGTTGCTCTTGTGGTGCTTGCACCAGATATTGGCAGATCTTGTCCCTCACACCACAGTACATGCCCCATAGTGCTGCAGGAGAAGGTGAGGCTGATGAGTATATATTCTTCCAAATAAGATTCAGAGCCACAGGTCCAGTTTTAGTCCCTGAGTTTCAGCTCATTAAGGCAAATCCCTGAATTTCTCTGCATTTCCCTCACTGGAAGCTAGGGCTGCATCTCCTGTGACCTCTCTGTCTTGGCCTGTTGCTGGCAAAGTAGAATGATGGACATGAATAGAGTGAAGAAGGGAGCAATGAGACCTGCTGACCATCTAACTGTGGTGGTGAGAGATTGGTGACCAAAACAATTGCAGAGCTGCTTTTAGGACTCAGGCTGGGTCACAAGGAAAGTGTTTACAATATCTGGATAGAGAATTCCATCTGGAATCCCCATCTGGGATACAGCATGCAGGACAGTTCTGTAGCCTTGGCTATGAAGTTGTGGCTTTCAATTCCCTCCCTACCTGTTGGTTAGGCAGGGAAATAAACACAAGCCAAGTTGGAAAGAAGAAAGACCTATTTGCAGGTTCCTGCTGAGAGGCAACAGAAGTGTGTTGCAGCAGGGTGCTGCCCAGGGTGCAGGGCTGGTGCTGCCACCTCCCTCCCCACGTGCATCCCAGGGGCAGGCAGAGATCTGCTGTCAGCTGGAGATGGGCTTCAAACCCTGTCCAGGCTGCTCAGGTCTCCTGTGGTGATGGACTCTCATCCCCACTTGGTCCTTGCTGAGTGATCCTTAATCTCTTGCATCTTTTAATTAGGGCAATTTCTTTGGGCTGGCTGAAAATGCTTTTGTCACATAGATTAATTAAAAATAAAGCCTAGCTCTGACAATTTAATGTGCTGTGAGCTCTGGTCAAACTACAGGCAATCTTCTAAACCATTATTCATGATGCCGTTCTTGCTTCTTATTTTTTAAACCATGGTTTGTGGGAACTGGGGCTAGTAATCATTTGTTGTTCTCTGTGAAGTTACAGGCAGAATTAATCCAGAGCAAAGCAGTATATGGACCATCCCCTCCACCCTGGGGGGCTCCAAAGCCCATCCCACACTTGCTCAAAGCACCAGAAGTCCTCGGCAGCTCCTTTGTTTCAGGATTTGCACTTCTGGTCAGCAAGGCTTAAAAACCTGGCAGCTCAGCTCTTTTCAGGCTCGTTGAGATGCTTTCTGCTCTCTGCTGCCTTTCTTTGAGCAGCAGCTGACTGGTTTGTCTTCTGGAGGTGTGACACAATTGGCTGAAGCCTCAGGCAGTCAATAAATCAATAGTGGCTGGTTAAGGGCTTTGTTCTGAGCCTCCTCAGGGTGTCTAGTTAAAGTTCTAGTTTGATTTGCCTTCAGGATTTGCAGAGCTAGGAAGAGCTCTTGGAGAATATTAACCCTTGTGTGGATGACTTCAGGTTACTTTCAGCTTTTTCACACCCCACTTCTCTAGCATATTTCCCCTGGAAAAAAAAAAAGTTGTAATTCCATATCTACAACGAGTCTTGGAAAAGTTCCATGCATTTTCAGTGTGACTTTGTCTAATGAGTGTTAAATCCTACGTTTCAAAGCCATAAATAAGAGCTGTCTGTTACAAATTGGATCAAATCTAACTCAGCAGGCAGAGTGATGTGTGAGTGACCTGACATGAACTGGTACTGGGAGATGGGACAGGAGACCTGCACGTCTCAGGTCTTATCCAATCTGGGATCCATCTACTTTGTTTTTTACCTCTTCAAACTCTCTAAATTCTCTCAGGGATCTTTTAGTAAAGCTTCTTAACTTCTTATAAACAGAGCTTGGAGAATAAAACATGAATTTAACATCCTTTCTGTTGATAGCACATTAATACATACTGTGCAGCATCTCATCTGGTGTTCCTGGGACCAGATGAGAAAGGTTCTCTGATGAAGGGAGATTTTGTTTGTCATGAATATTTATATAACAAGTCTCCATGCCTTGATAGTTCCTGGGATGTAAATGAGGAAGGAGAGGAAGTAGATTTTTTTTAAACAGGTTTTTTTTTGCCGTTGTTTTTAATGCATCTTTTAGTCTATTCTGAAGTCCTAGAAAATGGTGTTCTCCTTCATAGCAACCTCCTGAGCCCAGAGCAGCAGGCTAAGGAGCTGTGGCAGGACTGCTCTGCTTTGCTCCTATAGATGCTATAAGGGCAGAAGCTGCCTGGGCTCACATACATCAGGAAAGCTACTTCTTCCTTTTTAATGTATTTTAATGTATTTTTTGCCCTTTGACTCCCTCAGGCTTCAGAATTCCTATGGCAAATTTATTTTCATTGTTCACACATTGCAAAAAAGAAAAAAAATACCCATGGATTGGACAGTCAAAAGATCAGGCAAATATTTCACTCAGTGTACAACAAAATATTATGAGGTAATTTTATTTTTTCCCATTTTTAGGTAAAAATATTACAGTATACAAGATAATCTTATTAAAGGTAAAAATACAGTATTTTGCTTTTTCTCTAAACAGATCTACGTACAGTACACTTTTTTTTTCTTTTTTTTTTTCCTTTTTTTGTACAAATATAACTATTATTCTATTAGGCTATCTGTATTCTCATCTGGCACTTAAGAACTGATCACAGGTCACCTTCTGGTTCTGCTTGTTTTTCTCAGCTGACACCTAAACGTAATGTTCATCTTCTAGGTACCTCTTGGTAAAAAAAAAAACCAAACCCAAAACCAAACAGTACAGTTCAGTGGTTCCCAAGTAGTAAGGTGTGCTTTGAGTTGTTGAAATGATGTAGCTAAATGTAAAAACCCAAGTGATAAAAGTTTGCTGTTGTGTTGCACAGACTTGTCTCTTTCCAGTTGTAAATGTGAAGTCTGAGTATTTGTATTACTGCAGCCTTGAAAAGTTTTATTCCCTTCCTTGTCCCCTGTAAGAGCCAAACACACATGACAATAATTTCTGCAATGAGTTTTCTTTATTTCTTTTTCTTTTTTTTTTGATCAGAATGTTCTTGGTGGAATTGAAGCCATCTCAGATTGACGTAAAGGTTTGAAACTATTGGTCTGTCATCTTCTTCATTATTTTTCTCTCTTTATGGCTCTTTGAGCTCTGGAATCTGAAGGCTGAGCTCAGCTGCATCCCCAGAGCTGGATTCATGTTGCTCCTTGGACTGAACACATTAGCACAATATGTGGTGCTTCTGGGTATTCCTGGGAAGCGTGTTTCACATCACTGACTATTTCAGTACACTCTTGTTGAAGTTGGGATCATCTAAGGATAAAAATGAGGCTGGGTGTGTACAAGGAGACCACGTCCATTAGTGGACTAGCTAATATAGCTGGAAAAGATGGAGAGGAGTTTTTGGCTGGAAATCCTTTCATCAGGTTCTGGCAGAGGGGTGAAAGGTTGCTTTACCCAACAAGCTTGAATCATTTTTTTTCCAATGCTGTCATCCAGTCTATAAAGCAGAGGATCTCTACCTGCCATATGTTGCCTTGGTCATTTCAGCAGGTGATTTCTCCTATGCTTTTTCATTAAAGAAAGTGCTCTTCAAACTTCTCTTCATGGATGCTCATGTAAACATAAAAGGAGAATACACACCCAAGGACAGGAATCTTAAAAAATAAGAAGGAATATGCTTGGCACATTTTCTTCTTCAGACTTCACTCAATTCTGATCAGTACAGTCTCAGTATAAATGAGCACAGTTGCATTGTCTTCACTAGAGTCAGATGGATGAAGATCTGGCTTTTTTTTGCCTTTAATTAGAGTTGTCTTCCCTATGGTGCATCTATTTCTGATGTCAAAGGGCATATATTTTTACCAGTAAGTCACTTTTGTGTCATAAAAGACGTCACTGGTAACTCACCAACCACAGGAGTAACTCAAACTGCCCTTACAAACATTTGCTAGTTAGCAAAAGTTGAGTGTGTGTGGTACACATCTTACACATGGTTTTTGCCCTTCTAAGATGCTGGTTGAGACTGAAGAATGTTTAGAAACCAGGTTGTTTTCTCTGTTTACTCCATCAAATGTCCTTATTTAAGTTCTTCCCAAATTTATCACTCAGCTGCTGTATTAGTCTGGCCAACTCCCCAGTAGCTTGTGACTTTTCCTCTAAGAGTTCATAGCGGAGACTAGAAATATCTTGCTTAATCTCTTTAAGTTCTCCTAAAAGGAGGAAAACATTCTTGTTAGCAATATTGAACCAAATATTACAAATATCATTATAAATAATCCCTGTGGTTTTAAGACCTGAGAGAGTAATTGTTCAGTGTGCTTGGTCATGAATGCATGTGGAGCTCCAGGCCATGTCCCTGCATTTATGAGCTTAATATTTGTACTTATAAGAAGTCATCTCTACTTGCAGTAGAGGTACTGACAGCAGTAGAGAGTATGTGTTGAAAGTTCATCTTTTTCTCCCAGGTCTATTCTCTCTCCACATACTAATCTCCTCCTGCATAGGGCAGTTGCAGGAGGGTAGAAGTTCATAGGCTTTAGAAGAAGCTTATTTTCCATTTTCATATAAATTCTACAAGACAATAAGAATTCTCATCCAGAAGTGTCCTTGGGGCAGGCATGGTCATTGGAGTCAGAAATCACTTCACTTAGACACCAAGGCAAGGTTGGGTGCTGTCAATACCCTGGGTGTTGTACAGGAGACATGGAGCTATGGGCAGAACAGGACAATGTAAAGATGCCATGAGCTGTGTTCTGCTGAGGAAGATCAAGGACCCATAATTTCAGAGGCATGAAGGCTCAAGATCACCACTGGCCACCCTAGTGCAAGCATGAGCAGACAGTCTCTCTACAGAGGGATTTTATCTGAGCTCAACCCTCTTACTGACCCTACAATAACAATTACAATTACAAGCAATAACATGCTTGAATCAGTGTTAATTATAAAAATCCACTTGCCTTCATTGACTTCATCATTTTCTCGGTCAACTTGAGCCTTCAGGACATACCTCTTGATCAGACGTTTCATTATTTTCTGAAAAGAGGACAGGAACATTTCTCTTCATGTCAGCTTATCCATGGTGCCTGAATTCTAGACTTACTATGAACAATTCAAACATCTGTTTTCACTATGGATAAAAGCTGGCTTCAGAGGAGGCAAACAGGATATTTTATTGACACTTTATATTCTGAACTTTGTACTACAAGAGTTGATTGACAGCCATTTCATAATGAACCCATACAGGAGGCACTTCAGGGCTTTTGGTGGGATGCACATGAATGTAGAGTATGTTCCACAGGCAGAAAGAAAACACAGATGATCCAATAGCAAGATAAGAAGCAGAACCCAGAACCTTCCTTTAGCATGTTGTTGTCTAATGTATCAATAAAAATTACATCACAGGAAGAAATAAGTGGTTATTTAATGATATTCGCAAACTCACTCATGATGATGGACTAAACATCTGACCTGGGGTTAAGAGAAAGACTCTGCCTTGCAATTGGGGCTTTAGGAGAGCAAATAAAGGTAGTGAAGGACAGAAGAAAAAGAGAGTGAACAGAACTTGGCTTGAGAGAAGTTTCATAGGGAAATGGCAGATTTTAAGGGACATGCACAGTAGAAAAAAATAGAGCCATGTAGACATAAAATGGGAGATGATGGTTAGGAAGGAACAGCATATATGGAAATAATAGAAGATGGCTGTGGAGATGAGCTTGCAATGTGATATTGTTCCAAAAATGCTTAAGGAACATTTATCTAGAAGGAAAGTAACTCTGACAGCCTTGGGCTCCATACTGGGTCACAGCTGAAGGTCTGTGTCACTGCCAGTTCTTCACTACAGAAAAGACAGGCAACAATGGGGAAAGAAAATCTCAACCATGCTAAACTTAAACAAGATTACTCTATCAGAGACAATCATTTAAGTGCATCCTCTGCTAACAGAGGAGAGCTCAGTGAGCATCCGAGAATAGAGAGCCAAATGTCTTTCACTGACCAGTTACCAGCAAGCCTCTCTCCACATGGGCTCCCTTACTCACAGAGCAATCACAACCACTCTGCTTTGAACATCACTGAAAAACACCACAAAGGGTCTGAAATATGAAGCAAGAAATCAGTACACCTGCTCCTTTGAGTAGCCAAACCCGGGTTACGGTGATGCAAAAAGCACCTGACCATCAAAGAAAGATCCAGACATTTGGATATGTCATGCAGCCACGGAATATGGGGTGTCTAAGACTGTCCTTGGCTCAAAGAGGCAGCTGGCTAACCGGGTGAGGCATTAAGGCAACAGAGATGAGGCACAGAGCACGTACGGTGTGTTGAAGATGGCCAAGGTAGTAGAGTCCAGAGGGAGGTAGGGTTGTCACCTGAGAAAACATAAATGAAGTAATGTTTGGGGAAAGTAGGGAAATCCTAGATCCATTAAGAAATTATTTTCTTAGAACTATTTTCTTAGAGTTAAACAAGGAATTGGCACAAGCTGAATATTCTTATTTGCCTGGAAAAAAATAGGATAACATAGTATCTATCTACTCCAGTTCATGATGTGTATTTTTGATGGTCACTCCTCAAATGCTATCCTATAGTAACCACTATGTGAGATAGGAGTCACAAGNGAAAGTAGGGAAATCCTAGATCCATTAAGAAATTATTTTCTTAGAACTATTTTCTTAGAGTTAAACAAGGAATTGGCACAAGCTGAATATTCTTATTTGCCTGGAAAAAAATAGGATAACATAGTATCTATCTACTCCAGTTCATGATGTGTATTTTTGATGGTCACTCCTCAAATGCTATCCTATAGTAACCACTATGTGAGATAGGAGTCACAAGCTTAAGGCTGACTAGTCTATCAAATACACTTTGTAGTCAGATTTGTCTACAGAAACTAAATGTTAAAAATGTGGCTGCTTTCTAACAAGAGTCTAGTTAAACACTTAGTAGATATTTCTGCCAATACTATTAGGAAAGTAATTAATTTTTGCCTTAATATTGCACTGTGGCTTCAAACCTTAATTCTCCTCTTCTCCCCAGTACTGCTCCTTTTAGTCACAATGAGCAAAATAACCTCTTGGTGAAATAATTCTCCTTACTGCAGGGAAATGTTAAACAAATCTGACAAGACAGCCTCTTGGTAAAGAACACTGAACTCAAAACAGGTCAAATATGTCTGATTTCTATAAGGAATTGTTCCCCCATTCTCTAAAAGTTAGTTGAAATTCTTCAGATCCTAAAACTCAACTACTTAGTGTTGGTTTTAAAATGGTCTTAAGAGAATAGGTTCTAGGAAGAGATCAGGCATTTGAAAATCATAACTCTGCACTGAATTCAATCCTTTTTATGTATTTATTGGCACAGCCTTCAAGCCATTTGCCATCAGCAATCTCAACACCTTCTATCCCTTGCAGCACAGATGGAAATGAGAAGAAAAGGGCAGATTTGTGGCCAAGACACTGAAACTGGGACTCAATTTCTAGTTCAGTCTTAATTTTTGGGGGGTTTGATAAATCCTGCTGAACCTCAGTTCCTTGTTAGTGTGGATGCCATAACATCTTCACTATTTATATTTTACTCTTGTCTTCACTTATATGCACTGATGATCATGTTGCTACAGACCTCAGTATAGCTATTTAATTCAGAATTCTTTTTGATGCTGTGCTTTTGGACACTACAGATGTCATTTGGCATGAGTGTGGGAGGCAGCACTAGTAGGAGGAAATACTTTACACCTTCATTTCAGTCAGTGGTCAAAATCATTCAGAAGTCAGCAATGGGAACAACTACTCACTGGGGTATCAGATCTCAAACCTGGTGCTCTCAAATGCACATTGTTAGGTGGTAGAAGAGCTCAAGAGTGAAACAAGCAAAGAGATTTTGTCCCTCCAAACAGCAAAGGAATGCTCTTCTGAGCCTTTAAAATTAAAAATTATTCATTCCAGCTTTTTTTCTCCTGCCAAATACTTTACTGGGTTTTGTAGATGACACTGTGGTCGACAGTGCAATAGATGGTGGTGCTGAAAAGCACCATCTTAAAGTCTCAGCTCAAGAGGGTTTGATAAAGGTATCAGTTTGCCTGGACCAGTTTATTCCCAGATCACAGCAGCTGTGTTGACTTGTTCTTCCTACTTTTCAAATTACTGCATGTTTCCATCCTGTATATTTTTGTTATCCCTCAAGAGCACTGTCTGTACACAGTCAAAGTACATGGACTGCAGGTACCTCACTTGATAAATGCCACTAAAGAAAACAGTTCAGCAAGAAGCTACTGCTTCTAAGGTTTTTCCCAGTTGTAGAAGAAAGCTTGCTGGCCAGATAATCAAACTGTTTGTTCTTCTTTATATCTAGATAATCAAGACTCTCCTTATGTAATTTGGGCAATTTCTTCCTGCAGCAACTGAAACTTTCTAAAATAATTTAAGACAAACCTAGTTGGAGTGTTATTAAAGCAAAATAACAGGTAGTTATCTTTATATATTTTTCACAGCTGCCTTTGGCTTTTTCAACCTTGGAAGCAAGGACTAATTTTCCACAAATATTAGACAGTCTCATTTAGAAATAATAGCTACAGGAGGAGANGGGGAAAGTAGGGAAATCCTAGATCCATTAAGAAATTATTTTCTTAGAACTATTTTCTTAGAGTTAAACAAGGAATTGGCACAAGCTGAATATTCTTATTTGCCTGGAAAAAAATAGGATAACATAGTATCTATCTACTCCAGTTCATGATGTGTATTTTTGATGGTCACTCCTCAAATGCTATCCTATAGTAACCACTATGTGAGATAGGAGTCACAAGCTTAAGGCTGACTAGTCTATCAAATACACTTTGTAGTCAGATTTGTCTACAGAAACTAAATGTTAAAAATGTGGCTGCTTTCTAACAAGAGTCTAGTTAAACACTTAGTAGATATTTCTGCCAATACTATTAGGAAAGTAATTAATTTTTGCCTTAATATTGCACTGTGGCTTCAAACCTTAATTCTCCTCTTCTCCCCAGTACTGCTCCTTTTAGTCACAATGAGCAAAATAACCTCTTGGTGAAATAATTCTCCTTACTGCAGGGAAATGTTAAACAAATCTGACAAGACAGCCTCTTGGTAAAGAACACTGAACTCAAAACAGGTCAAATATGTCTGATTTCTATAAGGAATTGTTCCCCCATTCTCTAAAAGTTAGTTGAAATTCTTCAGATCCTAAAACTCAACTACTTAGTGTTGGTTTTAAAATGGTCTTAAGAGAATAGGTTCTAGGAAGAGATCAGGCATTTGAAAATCATAACTCTGCACTGAATTCAATCCTTTTTATGTATTTATTGGCACAGCCTTCAAGCCATTTGCCATCAGCAATCTCAACACCTTCTATCCCTTGCAGCACAGATGGAAATGAGAAGAAAAGGGCAGATTTGTGGCCAAGACACTGAAACTGGGACTCAATTTCTAGTTCAGTCTTAATTTTTGGGGGGTTTGATAAATCCTGCTGAACCTCAGTTCCTTGTTAGTGTGGATGCCATAACATCTTCACTATTTATATTTTACTCTTGTCTTCACTTATATGCACTGATGATCATGTTGCTACAGACCTCAGTATAGCTATTTAATTCAGAATTCTTTTTGATGCTGTGCTTTTGGACACTACAGATGTCATTTGGCATGAGTGTGGGAGGCAGCACTAGTAGGAGGAAATACTTTACACCTTCATTTCAGTCAGTGGTCAAAATCATTCAGAAGTCAGCAATGGGAACAACTACTCACTGGGGTATCAGATCTCAAACCTGGTGCTCTCAAATGCACATTGTTAGGTGGTAGAAGAGCTCAAGAGTGAAACAAGCAAAGAGATTTTGTCCCTCCAAACAGCAAAGGAATGCTCTTCTGAGCCTTTAAAATTAAAAATTATTCATTCCAGCTTTTTTTCTCCTGCCAAATACTTTACTGGGTTTTGTAGATGACACTGTGGTCGACAGTGCAATAGATGGTGGTGCTGAAAAGCACCATCTTAAAGTCTCAGCTCAAGAGGGTTTGATAAAGGTATCAGTTTGCCTGGACCAGTTTATTCCCAGATCACAGCAGCTGTGTTGACTTGTTCTTCCTACTTTTCAAATTACTGCATGTTTCCATCCTGTATATTTTTGTTATCCCTCAAGAGCACTGTCTGTACACAGTCAAAGTACATGGACTGCAGGTACCTCACTTGATAAATGCCACTAAAGAAAACAGTTCAGCAAGAAGCTACTGCTTCTAAGGTTTTTCCCAGTTGTAGAAGAAAGCTTGCTGGCCAGATAATCAAACTGTTTGTTCTTCTTTATATCTAGATAATCAAGACTCTCCTTATGTAATTTGGGCAATTTCTTCCTGCAGCAACTGAAACTTTCTAAAATAATTTAAGACAAACCTAGTTGGAGTGTTATTAAAGCAAAATAACAGGTAGTTATCTTTATATATTTTTCACAGCTGCCTTTGGCTTTTTCAACCTTGGAAGCAAGGACTAATTTTCCACAAATATTAGACAGTCTCATTTAGAAATAATAGCTACAGGAGGAGAACAAGTCCAGCAGAGACTGACACATCTTTCTGTTACCTGCGGGTTTGAATGGATGGGAAAACATCAGAAATGCTGAAATGCCATTTTGAGTGAGGGACAATCATCTCTTCCCTTTGCCTTTGATGGTATCAAGCCAACTAACTCCAGCTGACAGAGTGAATGTATCCCATTTCTTAGATATTTAGACACCTCCTATCCCGGCACAAAAGCCTGAACAACTTTTAGAACCAGTAGGAACTTATTACTGGTCTGCTGAATAGCCTAGGAGCCTGTTGTGCTGGATGCTGTACCCACTCAAGACAAACCACTTCTAGAATTGCCATTGCACATTTTATCCAACTTAACTATTGCTTTCCTCAATTCTCTTTAATGTCAGTGCCTTCAGATGTACCACTTGCCTTTGGCTTCCTTTCCACTTTATCTTTAAAAAAAGGAATAGAATAAATCCTGTGGGGCAGATTTAGCTTATTGTATTACCCTACCACACATGGTGGCATAAGAAATCATCTATCTGCTGGCATGAAGACTCCAGCTGAGACAGATCCTGCACTGGCTGGGGCAGCTGCAGGTATTTTTGAACCGTACCACATTGCAGATCTATCTTGGTAGGACAAGTCACTGCCACAGAAAGCACATGCAGATGTTGATGCAAAAGCTGGAGAGATGACTCTATGTCGTGACAAATGAAATTCTGTTGATGCAAGACTGGAGGATTAAAGCTTGAATTCTATTTCTTATGTTAAACACCCTCGAGTGGAATTCATTAGCATGAAATGCAAACACCATGTGTATTTCCATGGATGACAGGCTGCCTTTATCACTTAAGTGCCCCAGCCCAGTGCTGAACTGGTGATAAACCATAGCCTGGCATCTGACAGGATGGCATTGACTGGAAGAAAGCAACCATGACCCTTGCAGGTAAAGAGCTGTTCACCAACAGGTCTCTTCCCTGGCTCTTGCTTTCATGCTGTGATTACCTGATATCTTGTGGGCTTGTTATAAACATTCTTCCCAGAAAAATTTTCTGTATTTCGAGTGCTAGAGTGAAAACGAACTTTCTGAAATTACAAAACATCAGGATATAATTAGATCAATGATAGCTTCTCATACCCAGACAGCCCCAAACTAAACAGAACTTCATAAAATCAGTAGGAAATGGTTCAATGCATGAGTAGAATAAAAGGCAGCACATTCAGGTCTAAAAAAGTAAACTTTTCAAAGACAGAAAAGGGTCAAAACCCACAAATTACTGAAAAAAAAAATTGATTCTAAATTGTCTAGACAAAAATAGTGTTCTCATACAAGCTTTAGACAAGATGTTAAAAGGCACAAAATATGTTAATCTAAAATANCAAACTAAACAGAACTTCATAAAATCAGTAGGAAATGGTTCAATGCATGAGTAGAATAAAAGGCAGCACATTCAGGTCTAAAAAAGTAAACTTTTCAAAGACAGAAAAGGGTCAAAACCCACAAATTACTGAAAAAAAAAATTGATTCTAAATTGTCTAGACAAAAATAGTGTTCTCATACAAGCTTTAGACAAGATGTTAAAAGGCACAAAATATGTTAATCTAAAATAGATTTGGTAATTATCAATGTAGAACACAGTTAAGGAAGGGAAAAAAAGAAATACTTATGTTTGAAGAGAACAAATCGATGTGGTACAAGGACAAATTCTGAAACAAAATTGATTTTCATTGGTCCTTTGAATACAGCAGCACCATTTGCTACTTTTTTAGCTCAACAAAAATATGAGGATTTTTTGTAGATAGAGCAGTATTTTTTTTTATCAGAGGACATCACAGCTACAAATTTTATACTCTAGAAGCTTCTAAGGAGAGTCTTCTGAAGACTACACATGATATTTGTAACAGGTTTCTTTGATTCTGTTTAGCCACCTCTGAACATTTTGGTTCAAGTGCTAATGAATTGAAAAGAAAAAAAAGGACTTCTTCAAAGGAATTAATTCATATCATAGACCCAAAGGAGCCAATACGTATCACAGGCTTCTTGAACCTACATGCAAATGTATGTACAGGGAAAGCCCTGATTAAGGAGTTTTCTTCCCTGACTGGACCAGAGATCCTGAGAAATAGATGACCTTTTTTGCTCTTTTTTTTTTTTTTTTAAATCAGGGTGCTGATAATGATTGGACTAAAACTCTTAAGCAATGGTGGAGTTAAGTTTTTATTTTCTCACTCCTCAGGTGTGCCACAGTCTGACAGAGACTGTTTTGAAGATGATCTGTGAACAACATCAGCAGGCAAGCAAGAAATGACTGATAATCTTAATAGTTTATGTCAAAGCCATGAAAACTATGAATTTTGCACGAGTGCCATGGAAAAGGGCAAGCCAGACACTTCCACTCATGTGGCTTAGAGAAAATTTCATTATTTTGGTTTATGCTTTGAAGCAGAAATTAAATTTGAAACGAGGCAAGGTTCATGTGGTCAGATTCAAATAACATTTAAAAAATACTGTGGTTTCTAATCATTATTTGCAATATTTAAAGGACAAACATTTCTTTTGTTTCATGACACCACTGTCCTAGTGGGTCTTCCAGTAATCAATAGCAATATTAAATTAATTTATAAAGCAAAATGACCCTAGATGCTTGTCTTGGCAACATTCACTATGCTGGGCAGTTATCAACAACGTAGAGTAGACCTCAATGCCTATATCCCTGCCCTCAGTTTAGCCTCTGGCAGAGACTGAATGAACATCAGACCTGAACAGTCCTCTTAAATTCAGGGGAGCATGTATTTAACATCATCCAAGGCTTTGGGCTTTGCCTGGAGCTGTATTGCTCAGCTGTTTGCCCCTCCAGGGAGGGCCAAGAGATCCAGGCAAAGCTCAAAAGCAAATCAAAAGCTACAAAGGCAAACTCTGCAGAGCCTCCTCCTCCAACCTTCCTTCCCTTCTCCTCAGTCTACTATTGCTACAATTCTACTTTTTGCCAGCTTAAAACTGTGGGTTGGCTGCTCACATCTCAGTTGGAGAATCCCAGTGTCACCCAGCTCTCCCCTGTCCTGTTCAGTGCCACACAGATGGGGTTCTAGAGCCTGGGTGGATGGCCCTGAAAGCAGGCTGAGGGAATAGCAACGTGCTCTAGAAAGGCTGGCCAACCTGCCAAGGAGGCACACCAGCCTCTCACATGTAATCACTGTGAGAAATAAGAGACAAGACATTTCAGAGGATGGGTTTTTTCCCCCCAGGAAAGGGTTCCCAGTGTTGTTCTCTTGTTTCAAACCCGTCTTGAGCTGAGAAAATGAAATAAAGGCCAGAATGCTTTCAAGCAAAGCTGCAGCTTTCTACAGACAACATAATTTTATCTTAATTTCTCAGGCATTTTGCTCACCAAAACTCACTCTACTGGGAAGGGTCTGGTTGCTAACCATGCTCTTAAATCCTTCTTGCTTTGTCATGCTGACACTCACTACTGCTGTGGAAAGTGTGCTGCTATGGAACCAGTCCTTCCAGAGGAACTTTCTATTTCAAATGGCCAAAGGGGTGGTGTCTGAGGCACAATCTAGTTTTGTCCTGCTCTGGCAGGGGTGTTGGACTCAATGATCTTTGGAGGTCCTTTCCAACCCCTACCGTTCTGTGACCTACCCTTTAGTGGCTACATGTCACTGGGCAGATGGAACTAGAGAGGTTGTTGATTATAGCCTTAGGTATCTAGGAGCTGTCATTAAGCACTGTTTGGAAGTTTGTTCCCCAACCTGGAATGGTGGTAAATATTCTAATGGTAATAAAATTAATTTGGAAATAATTTAAAAGAAGGTGGATGTTTTGAAAGTACAATGTAGCTACAAGGCCAGGAGGACCCTCTGTTCAACATAATACAAGTAACCTGAAGTGATGAGGCTAAGAGGCTGTGCTGTCCCTGACCTACCTGTGTACCATGCAACTCCCTCCAGAAGTTACCTGGCACAAAGCCTTTCTACAAAGAAGATAAAAAGTGAAGGTACAACATACCCGTTGTTTGGAATTCAGCATCCCCATCTCAAGATCATTTTCACAGTTTTTGGCCTTAGATTTGCAGAGTTTTATGAGGCACATTTTTATTCTCAGTATGAGATAATAAAATGATTTAGGGCTTGGCACTAGATTAAAAGGAGCAGGTAAAGTCCTTCCTTCGTCGAAGTAGGATAGCCAGAGCTTGGCACGTGCAAACTTCCACTCCACATCTGCATCCTCCTTGGGAAAGGAAGAGAAAAAAGAAACCAACACAACACCCAAATGCATGATTAGTAAATAGGAAGGAATTTAGCTATAAGAAGGACAAACACACAGGTAGGATTTAACTAGAATCAGATTTCTGTTTGCCAAGGCAAGACCCCTCCATGCAGTTTGTTTTTCTAGGCTTCTTTGGGGTAATACTGAAATACAGAAAATTTCATAGAATCATAGAATCATCTGATTACCCAAAGCAATGGATAAACAGAGTGTAAGTCCTCCAAGTACTAAAGTTTTTCCTTGGATATCCTGACTGCATTGGCCAGAAATCCCCCATCGAAGAGGCCAGGACATTGATTTCTCAGTCATTAGCTGATTTCCTCTTGGTTCCTCTTTGTATTCACTATCACATATGCCTAGATCAATAGACCTTAATTCGTTTACTGTTCACCTCAGTGGATGAAGGTGGAGAATAAGTTCCATCAGTGCCTGTGAATCCCACTTCCAAGCTGGGCCAGGATCATTTCCAGGTACAAGGACAAGCTAGCACATACTGCTTGACATTTGTATAAAAGGATGGTCAGAGTCATGTATCAGGACCATTTATCAGGCAAAAAAAAAGGATGAAATACAGCTGCTCTACAGCTGGTTTCATGGTGGTTTATATGGAAGCCAAGCAGCACCAACAACAGTGTGGGTCTGCCAACACCCCATACTCATGTACATCTGTGTTCTGCTGAAATTAAGAACCTCTCATTACCCTGTACCTCTGATATCCAGTCAAAACCAGGCACCACACAACTGAGATTATTCTGCCACAGTCAGAGCAATACATCTTTGCAAGATTCACTTTGGCCATTTGGCCTTATTATTGTTTTGGGTTGCACCTCATGGAAATCTTAAGCTGAGTAACAGTAGTGAGAATTTTTAATGCTTGTCTGCTAAGCAGTTAAGAAGCTACTGATGGAAGCAGTTCTGGTTTCTGGCTGGCAAAAGGATTTTTTCTTTCCATAAACATAAAATTGGCAGGAAGCACTAATACTTGAGGCATAAACAGAAGAAAAACAGTAGAAACTGAAGAGAGAGATTCAATGGAAAACATCAGAATATGGTCTTGTCACTCAGCTAACAGTAAAACATGTCCCCACTGACCATAATGGAATTTAATTCCTAAATCATGACCGTCTTGTTATTACTGACATTGGTGTCATCAGATAAGAACACTGGAAAAAGAGACTTTCTCTTCAGTCACTAGAGTGTCCTTAAAACTCCTGACTACTGAGGATTGAAAGGAACCAGTATGAGATTTATTAGTTTTTCCCAGCCCTGAAGTTGGAGGATCTGGGCCAAATAGCTTACACTTGTATTGTTTGCTGATAGTCTTTAACAAAGTTTTGAAACTTTCCATGCAATCAAGAAGGATGATAAAGCATTTTTCCAGGAAAATGGTCATCACAAAGTTTGGACTAGAAAGTTAATATAGGCCACCTATTCAGGTATTTTTAGAGATTTTTTTTCAGAAACTTTCAAGAGCATCTTTACTTGATACAAAAAAGTAGAAAATGCAATAAGAAGCTGAGACCCCTTCAGAAGTAAATCTTGTTTCAGCAGAAGAGAATCTGGAAGATGCTTGATCTTAAATGATTAGAAACCTTTGGGAAAATGACTCTGCCTTCTCAAGCAGGAAAGCTTCTGGGGCAGAGAACACATAAAACACATGTAAGGTCTCTTTGACATTTAGGCTCAGTTACAGCATGCACAAGATAAGAGTTAGTTTAGAAGAGAGAGACAAATCAGAAAAGAGATGTGACTCAGCATTAACATTATTCAGATAGGGTTGGGTTTTTTTCTGCTTTTACTACAATAACAGGAGGATGTTTATGTCCAAAGCAACTGAAGAAGGCTGGATAAACCCTGCAAACACCTCTGCAGAAACCTATTTGTATTCCTCGAGGGCTGTGGTTCTATCCCCTAAAAGTTCTTTTTTGTGAATGCCCATGCAGTTAAGTTTTGCAGACCTAGACACTGCTCAAATAAATCCGTATCAAGGTTGTATGCCTGGCATTTGAAAATATGGATTTCTTTTTTTTTTTTTTTATATGCACAGATGAGCTTCAGGCATAGAAGAGCTTGGGCATTTAACCAGTGGAGAACTGGGCAAAAAGCCAGATGAAATATTACTCAATCTATCATAAACAAACAATGCAGTGAAGGTAACAAATGTGGATCAATTATCATAACTGACAAAAGGCATTAAAAAATACCACAATCTGCTGTCATAAAATGCTTGGAAAGGAAATCGGGTTACTCACAAACAGTCATAAAAACAAGGAAGTTGAAGTTGAAGTGATTCACTGTTATCAATTCAATCCTCATTTGGGAAGGACAGACTCAGTCTCAGCTCTTACAAAGTGTAAGATCTGTGTTTCAGCAGCACTCTAATGTTGCATACAGAATAAGCCACAGCTTCCTTGGGTTTGTTGGGGTTTTTTTAACCATTTTCATTATCAGCAATAATTAAGTACACTGAGTTTGAAATCTAATTTCTTATCTTACCTCAATTTCCTGATAGGAGTTGTTGATCATGGCTATTAGCATATTGAGCAGCACCACCACCATAGTCACGTTATATACTCCATAGAGTACATATCCAATATTCTCAATGAATTTATGATCGTACTTCAGCACCACAGATATCACTTCAGATAAGCCAAATATTGACCAGAATAGGGTTTTAAAACTTTCTTCTACCCTAAAACACAAAGCAGGGAATCACTTTATAGAGGTGACACGAGATTAGCCAGGTCAAATGCTAGCAATAAAAGTGGCAATCCATCAATATAAATATGATGCCTTGACACAGTCATTGTAAACCAATATCCATCACCCAGGGATGTGGCAGATCATAGTTTCTGATTTGATAAAGAAATATGATTTCTGATTAATATTATAAAGTTACAGTGTCCCCTAATCTGCACCATCTGTTCTTTTCAGGTGCAGTATTTGGATTTTGTGTCCCTATTAAGGGCTTCTCAACAGACAAGTTGCAGTTGTCAGACTTTTTACTTCTACTCACTCACCCTTTTCTCCTCCAGAGAAGACAAGTAGAGATTACCTGGGAAAGGGAAGAAGGAACCTAGTTTGACCTCCTTATATGTGATTTTCAGGGCAGAAGGGAAGCATTACTTGTTACCCAGAAGGAGTGACTGAAAAGTTTTGCTAAGTGGCATTGTTCTAACGAGCACACAGGACAAATGTAATCAGCCCATAGTCTGACTTTCTTTCCATCCTGCTTTGGCACTGCCAGCGAGCCAGGTGTCCCACATTTGTAGAAAAAAAAAATTAAGAAATAGTAGAAAGTTGTTGCAGAGAGGCATTTTGATTTGATTAATAACCTTGCTTGAAATTAGAACAGAATCAGAGGAAAATAAAAAGACTGAAATACAGAAAAAAACCCAAAACAAAACAAACAAACAAAAGAGGGAAATAAACCAACAACAGGTTAAAAAGAGAGTCTGAAGCCAAGAAGTCAAAGGCAGAACAGGCAGAAGAGGAGCAGCCACAGATGAAAAGGAAGGAAGGAGGAGGGATGCTGGTACATTTTGGAAACAGTTTGCTTAATTTTTAATTCCAAAACAATTTTGCCTTCACTGAACAATGCTTAGCACATTAACAGTTAATTACCTCCCTTCTCCCCCTGTCTGCCAGGAGGCAAATACCTTCTAGGAAAACAATGTCTTTTACAAATTATTTTGATGAGATGTTTTTTACTAGGGTGGCAGCTTCATCCTGCTTAATCTGTTCATAAAAACAGATTATAAACACAAACTACGACATATCCTGAGGGAACAATCAGCTTTACATCAAATTCAGTATGAATTACACCATGCATAAAAGCAAAAGAAAATCATTTCAATCCTTTGAAAAGCTAATGAAGAGCACTAAGCAATTCCTTTCTGCCAAAGAAAACTGGTATTTATCTCCCATTATAACTTATATTGCATTTACAAGTAGTAATAAGTCTGCAGGCAATATTTAGGTTTTATTCTCAGCCAGTATAACTGCACTGACCTGTAGAAAGTAACTCTGAGTGGTGTCCCAAATAGATGGTGCACAAATTCATTTAAACCACAGCTTTGTCTTCAGGCTCCATGATACTCAGAGTTGCTGATGCCATGTTCACCCCCCACACACCCCCTCACTGCTTTGTGCAAAGCTGGGACACCCCACAATGATGGGCCTGGGGGATGAGCTACAACTGCATTTGTCCACTTGCTGGGTGTTTCCTCTCTGTACCACTCTGCTCTTGTCTCCTGTCCTTGTCCACAGCAAAGGGGAACTTGCTTCAGCTTATACCCTTCACTTTTATGGCAGCAACCTGGCCAGTGTTCCTTCCTTAAATGTTGTACTTTCCAGTTCAACAACATATACCACACCAAAAAACCTCTGGCTTTGAAATCTACCTCCTAAGCCACTTATTAAACTAATAAAAACCATAACCCCCAGCCTTGATCCCAGCTGCACCCTGCTATTAACCTTCCTTTTTTAATTTGGAAAGGTTCCCTTCGTTTTCCACCCTGCCGGCAGATTTTAATACAACATGTCACCTCTGCTCCTGTTCCAGAGCTTTAGTGTTAACCTTTGTTCTGGAGTCAGATTCTCCTTCAAAAGTTAATTAAGGGTTGTAAGAGGCTCTGACCGCCCTGAGCAGTGCAGAGGAGGCAGGAGAGGGCCAAGGCACTTCGGGCTCCATAGTTCTTATTCCTGCTGTCAGGTAAAAGTGCCCATGGTGGTGGGACTGGGAATGTGGTGTGAGAGGTGGATCTGACCTGTAGCACCCCAAAACGGTGCTTAGTGATATCCCCAGTCAGACACAGCTCTCCCTCTTGTAGAGGAAACTTTTCTGAGGGGATCTTGTGCTACTTCATCCCTAAAATGAAGTCTTTCCTTCTCCCTTTTAGATTACTGTCAATTTGCCCAAGATTTGGCACAGGTTACCAGGGAACATCAGTTGGGGTTGGTTTTGAGAACATCTCACTAAAACAAGAAACAAGGATGTTTGAAGCCAAGTTCTCAAAGACTCCAAGATGCTGCCGTGTCTCATCATTGCCAGCAGAGCAATTTACCCCCTTCCTGCAAGGTCAGCGGGTGTTTTATCCTTCTCAAAGGCAGACAAATGAAGGAACAGAGGAAGTCTGGAGTCCTGAACAGACTGACAGCTCCTGGCAGCAGGAGGATCTGGCAGTGGCAGATTGACTGATGTTCCTTGTGGAAATGGGTACACTGCAATCTCTCTACTGAGGGAGAGCCAACTGTTGCAGTGGGGAAACAGCATGGAGTTGTTGGGTTGTTGGTTTTTTTTTGTTTCTGTACACACAGCCCTGTAAAAGTTAAAGATCAAGGAAGAAAAACCATAGGCAATCCTTTAGTAGCAGCTCTTCCTCACTTCTGTAAACAGCAGTGTTCTGTTCATCAAAGATGACCACAGCAAGGTTATGATTTCATGTCACTCTTGTGTCCTCCTCTTTGAGAAAGCACAAGGCATCCTTTCAGACTTCTTTCCCTAAACTGTTGGGACTTAATACTACCAAAACAGCAATGCAGTTGATATAATCTACACAAATATCACAACTGGGCAAAGGAAAATGTGAAGAAGAAAACCATCAAGCTTCGAAGTAACACTGGCACTGAACAGTGAGTCACACTTCCCTAGGGGGGAGAGGGCGACTTCAGCCTGATTTGTGATGCAGAAAGCAAGACAAATGTAATCAGTCCTGCCTCCCTTTCGATGTTGTTTGCATAGCATGTTCTTAATTACAGGCTATTTCAAGAGCTGTGTTCTGTACACAGCCTAAGATAAACAGATAAACAGAGCTGGGGTCAGTTGTTGTGGAAATGATCTACTCAGTGTTGAAGAATCCCAGAATCATAGAATTGTCAGGGTTGAAAGGGACCTTAAAGATCATCCAGCTCCAACCCCCCTGCTATGGACGAGGACAATTTCCACTAGACCAGGTTACTCAGAGCCCCATCCAGCTTGGTCTTAAACACTTCCAGGGATGGGGTTTCCACCACCTCTCTGGACAACCTGTGCCTGTGTCTCACCAGGGTTATGGTGAAGAACTTCTACCTAATGTCTAATCCGAATCTACACACCTCTAAGTTTTGATCCATAAGAACTAAAAACATCTTGAAAGTATACCATGGTTAGTTAAATAATCTTTGCATTTCACTGTGTGAAGTCTGCTGCATCATTATTTCTTTTGCATCCAGAACATTAAAATGGAAAAAATGACAGAAACTTTGCATGGTAACTCAGTTCAGAGGCCACTGGGGTGTTATGTGCTTGCTCTGTGGATGCCAACACAAGCACAATGGAGCACGTGATTCCAAAAGTGCAATAGCAGTGGAAGGTGGAAGTTAAATTACACCAAATATTCACTGATTATCATTGTGGAGTCTCCTTCTCTAGAGGCTTTCAAGACCTGCCTGGATCTTTTCCTGTGTGGGCTGCCCTGGGTGACCCTGCTCTGGCAGGGGGGTGGACTTGATGATCTCCAGAGGTCCCTTCCAGTCAAATGTACACACTTTTTTTTCCTCCTCCATACTGTGCTGGGAAGTTGTGGTTTTCTTAAATGTGCAATTGAAAGTTATTTCAGTGAGAATCTGTTTGTCTGAAGGTTTTTACCGAGGCTATCCTGTGAGCTGTCAACTCAAAGCCCTTCAAAACTGGCCACAAATGATTAGTGCACAAATCCAACGGGTCTTTTTCTGTCATGACTAGCTGAGCAATCTCTGAGAATAAGGTCACATTTCTGAGGTTTCTTGTTTTCTGTTAAATTTCACCTATCCTCATTAGAAGTCATACACGAACCCTTCAAGAAATACATTCAGTGAAGTCACTGAAGTCACAGAGTGGTTATGAGGACACCAAAATAAGGGTGATTTATCTTTGCCCCAGTGGATTTTCACTTACTCAGCTCTGATATTGAAATTTTCTTTCCTTTCATGAATAAGTTAATGGCAGCAGGAACCTGCCATGTTCAGCAAGGCCCACAGGCACCTCACCAAAATCAGAGAAGGAAATTTTGCTAGAGCTGGTAGTTGCCCATCTGCCAATATAACCTTGTCATTAGCTTATTAAGATTGTTTGAGACTGTGTACCTCAGGGCTTCTAGTTTGTTGAATGAGATGTCTGAGGAGGATTATCAGGATGAATGTTAATCTACTCTCTTTGTTTCATATGATGAAAGGGCTCATTTTCAACTCATCAGCATTTGACACTCCTGTGTGTTTAAATAATCAGAAGAAAGTAAGTCTACTTTAAATCTCTTCCAAATTCTTAAAAAGGAAAATTTATGCTCATGGAAAATTTGCTTCATAACAACGTGAAGTCCCTCCAGGACAAGTAGTCACCAGGCTGAAGTGAAGGAGGAAAGGCTCAGCCTTCTGACACACTCTCCCCAGCCCAGACATCCCTCGGGCATTTAAGCAATCTTTACTCCAATGAGCAGTCATCACTTTAGTCAATGTTCGCTCATTATTTCCTCCAAAAGATATTAACTACTAGAAGATCCACTTAGATAATGAGTGCTAATGAGAAAGGCACCAGACGGCATTGCATCAGAGACTGGAGTTTGTCAGTGCTCTAGGGACATGCCTGGGGGACACTGTAACTGAGGGCTTACTGTGCCACCAGGCAATCAAGGATGGCACCGACTCAACTTCTCATTAAGTCTTGTGCTTCAAGGGCATCCCATTCTCTTCAAATATGAAGCAAGTCACATCCCACACGCTCAATTTTCTTCTCCCTTACTACCCAGCACAGAGAAATATAATTACATCCAGCCTCATAAATCCTTCCATTAAAATGTATCCTGAGGTTACAGGAGAGGTCCAGAAAGCCTATTTGGCTCAATTAGAGAAAGCAAATATCATGTTACGTGATACATGTTGAACAAGAGAGTGGTATGGTGAAGCTGGCTCCTGTGCATTTGGAAGGACACGGCCACTGGCAGGACAGAAATGATGCTGAGAAGGTCATTTCTCCTGGAGGAGATATGAGCTAAGCCTCCAGCTCACCATGTGATGCCATAGAGAAAGGACACATCAAATGCCAGCTGCTGGCTGCTCTGTGTCTGGGAAACATCAGGGGCTCAGGCATTACGAGTGTGGTGTGGTTGTCTGGAAGTCACATCACAGTAACGGGGAGGACATGATGCCAAGCTCTCCTTTTCCCTCACAGAAGAGGGAAGGAAAGTCACTGCTGGGTCCCTAAGGCAAGTAATGGAAAGAAAGTCAGTTTTGTCAGACACAAAGCTGACTGCTACACTTCTGTGCTGGTGCCACATCACAGTGCTTGGGAGGAATCTTTCCCATGGGACATGGCCTTCAGACACAGCAGTACAGCAGGATGCCCTTCCTCTGAATCTATTCCCACCCCAGGATTAGGGTTTGGGTGCTGAGAGTCCAAAAGAAACTAGTTTGCACTTTGTGCTACCTCTGAAGGGTCGCAGGCTTTCCCTTTTGCCCTGTGTGGCCAGTTATTCAGCACCACACTCTGTTGCTTTCATATGGTCCCAGCTGAAAAGTGCCCAGCCAGGATTTAAGAAATGAGCAATTTAAGCAATTTAAGAAAATTAAGCATGCTGCTTTGCTTTGCTACTTTGAGCATCACAAGGAGCATCTGGATCTGCAGATGTTCACCTAATAACCACAGCCATGCTTGGGGGATGTCCTAAACCAGACCTCACATAAGCAAAATTCTCCCTTTTTCACAGGCATTTTGACTTGCAGTAAGAACAACCTTAGGCCTAACCTCTTCTCCACTGGACTCATTAAACTGCCCACTTCACTCACAGAACATTTTCCTGATGTGTAATTTTGATTTCCAGAAATAGCCATCTTTAAATGGGATGTCTCCCTGAGTTCAGGCCCTGAGCTGGCTACTAGGACTGCAGGCTGTGGTAGCAGCTTTCCAGGCAAAGTCTGGATGTGACTTCCATGAGTAGCTGCAGTAGAAACTGAGCAGACCTTGAAGCAGCAATGGACTTAGAATGGACTGAACCTCACAAGAGCAGCCCCTTTTCCACAGGTACTCACGTTGTAAACGCGGGGTTGTATTTTGCACCAAGGTAGTACGAGTACAGGTTGAACATTCCAATCATGAAGGCCAGGAACACCATGATGAAGATGACCATGAACTTGAAGATATCCTTCACAGTCCTCCCCAGAGAGATCTGCAGGGGGCCGAAGCTTTCGTTGGCTGGAAGAATGTAAGCAATGCGGGAGAAGCTGAGTACCACAGCTATTGCATACAGGCCTTCTGAAATGATCTGAGGATCCGAGGGAAGCCACTTGTTCCTGGCTAAAACAATACATGTACACTAGGTATTAGTAACAAAAAGTGTTAGATGGAAGTTATGATGATGAATGACCCCTTTTCAAGACTGAATCTTGGTTTTGGCCAGTGGTTAATGGGGAGAAAATGTAAAAAAAACAAACCAAAAACAACAGAGTTTGGAACAACTGGTCACTGAAGTCCTCGGCATGCTGAAAAAATCTGGGTGAGAAGAATTAGTTGTGTTTTTCACATGGTAAAGATGGGAAATGAGCGAGTCACTGGGATTTAGCAAAGTCACACAGGAAATAAATAGCATGGCTTTAAACAAATCTGATCTTTTCCATTTCCTAGCTGAACAACAACTATGCTGTGCCTGTTCCATCTAAAGCCCTTGAGATGGAGAATCAAAAGCACCACGCAGTGGAGTTTGGCTACAGATTTGGATACATGGCAGAGGGTCAATATTTGGAAAGGAAGCATG
This sequence comes from Ceyx cyanopectus, assembly GCA_013401355.1. Taxonomy (NCBI): domain Eukaryota; kingdom Metazoa; phylum Chordata; class Aves; order Coraciiformes; family Alcedinidae; genus Ceyx; species Ceyx cyanopectus. The sequence continues at coordinate 67,946 of VYZU01058913.1, forward strand.
ATGGAGACTGAGATCTCTATCTCTCCCATTAGGTAAGAGACAGGATTTGTTCAGATAGAGCAGATAAAACCATCAAGGGTATGATCTTGGTGTTACCTTTAAATTAAAACCAATTCTTGCAGCCTAGTCACTAATAATTTTACTTTAAAAAGCTTCTTGTTGTTACCAGATAAGCATCATTGATTTAATCTACCAAAAATTTGAACATTTATATTAATATAGCTTATAACTGTCCTTGCTTCAACTGAGCTTCTTGATGAACAGATTGTGACTCAGAGCTAAAACATGTGACATCTTTGAGGACACAGAAGTCAACTTAAGTCACTATTTTCAGTAATGTGAACCAAAGGAAAAGCAGCAGATGGAAGGATTCAGAGGCTTAGTTGTGATATTCTGTTTTGGACCCTTTGCACCTTTGTATCATGAACACACTTTAAATGGGTAAGTGGCAAAGCAGAGCGAGGAAAACCACAGCATCACTCAGAGGCCTCTTGCTTGCCTGGGCAGGGAAAGGGACACTTACCTCCAGAAGGGACACACCATGCAAGAGGCTGAGCCAGTGTGAGCAGCTCACAGACCTGCCAGCAAGCCTGTGGCTGTGCACCCTGGTGTGGGGTCAGGCCATGTGTCTCTGGTGCTGCACACTGCATATCTACAATGGATGAAGTCTCCTGCTGCAGACTTTACTCTCCAGCCCAAGCACATCACTAGAATAACAACCTCACAACCCTAGGGACCAAATGGTGCTCCATTGTGCCCACCTCTCCAGATCCCGCAGCCCCTCCATGAGCCAAATTCCCCTGGATTTTGTTCAGGGTTACATCTATGCTTTCAAAAGCACACGAGTCCAGCCCCCACAGTGGGGCACAAAGCTCTGTTCATTTGTGAATATCAAACAAAAACCATTTCAGCCATCAAAAATAAAGTTGTCAAATCTATACTACCACTTACATCTCCAAATGTTAGCACTTAGAGATGACACAGGCTCTCACAAAAGTACTTTTCTCTTGGAGGAGCAGCAGCTCACAGGTGTAATTGGTGACTGTATTTCTATTATAGAGGTGTTGGATCTGACAGAGGTGCAGAGAGCACCAGTAGTTAGAAATGCAACTCCAGATGCTATGTTTGCTCACACATCTCTCCCCTCTCACACTTGGAGAATGAAGCAGGTTCATTCATCTGTTATTTAAATGATATTCTGCTCGCTCTCAGTTCCTGATTATTTGTTGCTTAGGATGTGATTGATCTGAACATAGCCTCAGCACAAGATCAGAGACTGAACAAGGCTCAGATCTCAATTCCTTTCTGCCTGTTTAGGAAGATGGCTGGAATGGATAGATCTGAGAAAAATAATTCGGTTTAATTAGACAAAAACACCAAACTATATAAATATCACAAAAAGAAAACTGCTTTCAGCACTGCCACACACGAGCATAAAAGAATGGGAAGCATTAGAGAGCAAAAAGCCTCTTACCATAAGTAAAGTAAGCAACTTCAGGGGGAAGGGTGACATTACTGAGGTCATCATCCTGCACGTACTGATCTACGTACTGTTGTGCTTCAGTCGCTTTGAGGAAAGCCATGAACCTGGCAGTGAATGATGCCACGAAGATGGACAGCATCCCAAAGTCCAACAGGTTCCAGAGATGCAGCACGTACTCTCGTGGCCCTTCTTCCCAGATCTCCTTGCACTCTGACCATATCATGCCTGCAGAAAGGCCAGAGCACATTTAACATATAAGCTTCTATGTCTTATTGCTCTTCTGATGTTTTCCTCCTTCCCTAAAATAGTGGAGGGGGTCTGTTTTGAGAATAGAAACCGATCATTGTGAGAGAAAAATCTGCTCCAGAGATAAATCCAGTGTGACTACAGAAAAACTAAGTCAGAAATTTTACCCTTGGATAAGGTTTTATATATTAAATAAGAAGGAATTTCCATAAAGTAAAGGCTGATCTACCACTTCGAAAACACTGATTTAGGCTGAACATAGGTTCTTTTTGGCAATAGACTTGCAGATAAACCTAAATTACATAGAATTCAAAGATTTTGACTTGCATGTTCTACTGGGGAGTGCTGGAGAGGACAGGTGAATTCAGTGTTTGAACTGGAATAAAATTCTCAGGTCAAATTCACCAACCTGACCAATTTTCAATCACATCAGGGCTCTGGAGCCAAAAACTTGCTTCTGAAGAGCTAAACTTCTGGAATATTTAACCCACTGATAAATATTTCCTGCACTCTACCCAATCCTGTTTCCATAGCAGCAGCAAAATTCACATTTAATCAGGCAGGAGCCGTCCCTGCCAACATCCATGTGCCTCCTGCTACCTTGTCCTGTCTGTGAACTCTTCTTCACCCTCTTTTGCTGGAAGCTGTCATTGTATGGCATGTAAATGCATTTGCTTGGCTACTTCAGAGACTCCTGGAAGTACATGGTGTCCCAAGAGGTGCAGTTGAAAGCTGGGTTATGGGCGAGGAAAGGAGTTGGTGTGATTCTGGAGAGTGTAGGAATGAGGAGCTGCTGCTGTCAGCATGGGGAAGGATTTGAGAGAAAAAAGACAGCTAAGCTATTGATACCAACATCAGCCAAGGCACAGCTACTCTGTGACCTCCACAGCCCTGCAATCTCAAGGTCTTTTGAGATCTACCCAGATAAAGGTTATACCCTGTGTAGATCTGTCTTGGGAGAAAGCCTAACTTTTGAGTGTTGAGCAGAAGCAAGAACTTCATCCCAAACTGTCATTCACTGGGAGGAAGATTTAATAATAAATAGCCTAAAGGGGAAGGTAGAAGATTTGGTTTCTCAGGAACTGTCCTGAAGTGAGGATGAAATATTAAAGAAACATTTCTAGCTTAAAAAAAAGACCTATCCCAGAAGTGATAGAAGACTTTAGCCCTACGTATTATGCATGCATGTCATGTAAAGGTACTAAAGCACTTCAGGAAATATCATGTAGAGTGGTGACACTGCCCACCAAAGCACTTCTTCACTGGTGTCCTGAAATGCCTTTTCTGGTTTAAATATTAACTCTCCCATCCAAATTTATTTCTAATCTTGATCACTTAATATACCTGAGTCACGGATTAATGAAGTAAGAAATGTCTGAAACTGAGTGGACTGACTAAAATTAGAATCATTCTGAGAAAGTAGCCCACTATTGGCCTGTCATTTACATCGTTCTTTTTGCCAAATGTGTGGCAATCATCTTTTATCCATACATATGGAAAAATGTCTATTGAGGACAAGTAGAAAAGTTAATTATTTGGTCAGTACTGCTGGGTAATTGTATATACTTATCGAGAGAGTAATTCAGAGCTTCTCCTTATGCAAAAATACTAAGAGAAAAAGCAGCTAAAATTCTGGGGTTGGGAGGTAGGAAATTAGGGAAGGCAAGCAGGCAGAGCAGATTTGCCAGGGTGTGATTGCATGTCAATATGGTGTTTCTGAGGCCCCAAATGGTGCTAGGAGAGGTTGTGCCCCTGAGTTTGATGCACAGAGAGGTGAGATATGAGAAACTTCTACTCTCCAGCCTCTGCTTGGCTCTTGTGCCTATTCTCCCACAGCAGGGATAATCAGAAATGTCATCTTGATGGGCATTTCAGATTTCAGCAGGGAAAAGGAGTCAAGCTACAGGCACAGCCCATCTGGAAGAAAAATGGAAGTGTGTGAGAAGTGCTGCCCACCACCTGTGCACACAAAGGAACAGTCTGTCAGATGTTTATATCCACTGGCCTGGCACATAAATTACAAGCATCTGATGCTGCAGAGCTGCATTTGAGCCTCACTGGATCTGCCAAAGGCTGCTGGATTAAAAGAGAGTTGTGCTCAGACTGTGGCTACCCAGAGCTTAGCTGCTACCTTGGCTGCTTTTTCAGTGGGGATTCTCTCTCTAGAGGTCTGTAATCTGCAGCCCTTGGATGCTCCATCATAACAAAGAGGACTGAGACCAAAAAAGGTGTTCTCCCACCTAAAACACTATCTGGCTGTTCATGGTAATGTTGAATGGGCTGCTAACTTGGTTAGTCTAAGATAGTCTATGGCCATTTCAGAGGTGCATGGATTTTTGGAGCAGGATTGCCTGTCTGAAAGTTATTGCCCCTGCTTGGTTTACTCCATTACTCACCTGCATTACAACTAGTTGGGAGCAAGGGATGGCAAAGGTATCTTTTGGTATAGTTCCAGCCTGAAATTCTCCTACGGGTAGTTTTCTCTTAAAATATATAAATGTGAATCCATTTTCACATGTCCAACATGATGAGTTGCAGGGCCTGCTGTCACTGGTTGTGCTCACGAGTGGCCACACTAGGCTATGCTAATGTATCACATATTCCTCAAATAATGCTGTTCCGAACATGCATCATCATTTTATGGTTGACAGCCAGATAACTCAGACAGACAATTTTCTCCTCCCCAAAAAACAGTACCAAGATCAGGGACCTGTAAACTGATTTCTCCAAAATGGTCTGCTGTGGTTGGAACAACTAATATGTTATCAGCATTCATCACTGTTGCCACAGCATGAAGGAGAAAATAGAAGGAACAGAAGCAAAAGGAAGAGATTTACAAACTGAGAATAACTAAAATTACACTTTTTGATTGTGCTATGAATCAAAATATAGGTAGCTACAACCTACACTGTTGAGTCGGAAGACAGCAACTGCAGATGTTGCCAAGCAGAATTAAATATAGCTTTGTATTTTGAGTACAAAGGAGTTAGATTTGTTAGAGTGTGACATAAACTTACTGTCTATTTACATTTGTCTCTTTGGAAAAGCATGCATTGGCAACTTTAGCTGTGATATTTGCCTATACTTTCATTATATTTCTTATTAAATATACATATTTATCATGCCAATAAGATTTTTGCACCCAAACGTTGGGCAGTCCATCACCCTTTGTGCTTAAAGCTCAGGGTCACACGTGGAGCTCAACAAGTGCCCAAGCCCCTGTGCCAGCTGTCTGCAGGCCATGTGCACCAAACTTTCACCTCAGTATTGCTGAAACATCACCTGAAGCTTTAAGTAGGCAGACAGGGCCAGAGAAGACTGCCAGTGCTGATGTGGACAGTCGTTAGAAAATCTCATTATATTCACAACTCTGTACAATGAATCACTTTTCTTCTCCCAGAAAAGTGAAAACCTTTGCTTTAAATGAAATGAATTTTTTTTCTTCCTCTCTCAGGAACTCATGAAGCAGACAGAGACCTACTGCCTATGAGAAAAGAATACCTAGTCTAAAACCTAATCATCTTGTCCAACTGCTTTAATATCATTTTAAAAATATATCTTACAGACTTACTCTATCCTGTCTGGCATCTATTCAGCATTTTGTAGCCTAATATCCTGTATGGGATTCTGACTATTGCAGGGACAGGGAACAAAGAAATGGTAGCCAGGAAATCATCAGATAGAACAGCTCTAACCAATTTTTCAGGAGGGTTTAATGGCATCAGGACTTACGGAACAGTGGAATTATTTGCTGCAAGAAAGAATCGAAAATAATGGTGAGGAGTAAAAATAGATACAGAAGAGGTAGACAAAGATTCTGAAGAGTTGAGAAGCTCAGTTTCTCAATTAATCCTTCTGAGTTTGTTGAGATTAGTGGTTCAAGGTAGCTGACCTGTGAGGAATAAATTATGCCTATAGGAAAAGTAATACATCAGAATTTGCCTAAAATGTCCTGGATGTTTAATTGTTCAAGTGACATACTTTTGCACTGAAGGGATTCATCCACATGAATTTCTACTTTATAATTGTTAGGTAACAATTTCTTTTAAAAGATTTGAGCACTGTGGTGTCTTCTCACCAGTAATGATTTCATTCAATCCAACTCTTATTTACCCAACAGTTTTCTTCACTAGATCTGAGACTGCATTACACACACAAAAAACCCCCAAAACAACACAAACCGACACACTTATTTTGCAGATGAAGAAACTGAGGTTAGGTGAATTATAATAGGATCTCCTGGCAGGGTAATAAAACAGGCTGGTGGTCACCCACATCTCAGCAGACACATTTCTTTCTGTTCACTTTAAATAGACCAAATGTCCTATAGTGAAGCTCTTAATTTCTATGACTAGATGAAATTCTTTAAGATACAATGATTACTCCAACAGAGGCAAACAGCCAACATCTGTAGCATTCACCATGGAAAGTGGAAAGCCAGGAAAGTGCAAATTTGCTAAACATCATTCAATATTTTCAAAAGCAGGGACCAAGATCAAAGTCGTCTTTGATCCTGTTTTAATCAAAACACTGCCATCAATCTCTAATGTAGCCTCTGCTGGTTTGATTTGGGTTGGGTTTTTTTTTTGCTTTGGAAGTAGGAGGGATTGGATTGAGGTTTTTTGTTTGGTTTTCCTTTATCTTGTCACTATCTATCATGCTATTTCAAGTCATGTTGAATTTCCCTGGAAGACTTGTAGACATTCTGGTTTTGCTTACCCAATACCCACTTCATGATCAGCAATTCTGTCCATGAGAACTGAGTCGTTTTGACCCTAAATATTTGTTTTGGATGGTCCGTGATGGTCTCGTTGGGGAGATTTTTTACTCCTTCAAACCGGTCTGAAGCATTCACTACTAACAGTCCAAGGAAGATTGTGAAAGAAACTGCATGTGCCACAAACTTCATGAAAGGACTTCTGAGGGTCCGCCCCAACTGCAACGACACAGACACAAAACATAAAGTATCTAAAGTATAAAGTATTATTCCTATAAACGTTTTCCCACAGTGAAAAGGATTCATCAATGAATTCTAGAGAACAAACTAAATGGGGTTTAGGTCTGTTCAAGATGTTCTTTGCTATTTCTACTCGTTATGTAGTTCAAACACATATTACATTATATTGCTCCTTTATAACCACATATAATATCTAATTTTCCCAGCCATATGGTAAATGGAAAATTAAGAGGATATTTATATGAGACACATTTGTGTCTATACGTGTTATAGAAATGTAATCACACACAATGATGGGCCCACTTATCCCTCTATCACTGTTATATAATAGAATCTTTTATTAATGCTTAATTATTGGTTCATTAACCAAGATCTGTAAGAAATAGCCTTCTGTTTAAAGATTATGCTTTTAATATGCTTTGGTATGACAGTTTCCTTTCATAATTACAACAAAAGGTGGAGGTTCGCTCCCCAGGAACCAAGGACTTCTTTCAAGGCATTAAGCCAAGAACCAGAGCAGCAAATCTCAATCCTATAGCTAATATTTGTTCCATTCTTCTTGAAAAGCTTTCTTTGTTAATGAATTTAAATAACAGTCTTTTCTTTATACATGTTCTGTAACACTACCCCAGAAAGATGCAGAGTAGAAGCTTTTCTAAGAGCTCAAGGCCTGATGCCTGTGGTGTTGGACACAACAGACAGCAATGGAAGTGCCACCCTATAGATGCCCTTTCCAAAACCCTCTCAAAGCACATGGATTTATTTTATTTTTGGCATACTACTCATTAATTAATTTCCCTTGATGGAAAAATATCCTCAAAATTCTCTTAATATCTACTGACTTGATCATAAATCTTCATAAATATGAAAAAAGGCTGAAAAGGGAAATTCCTTGTTTTCTTATCTCCAACTGCAGCTTTATCCAAAGGAGCCCAGGTCTCTCATCACTGCAGAGCAGGAAGTATTTTAAAAACAGGTCTCTTTTGGTCTAGCAGAAATTTAAAGAAAACCTTCTGATTCTTTTTCTTCCCTGAATTTTTAAAATGCCAAATAAATCTTCTATGAAGTTGACAGAATAACAAATCCTACTGGATAATTTGCATTATTTTAAATACCAGAAACACTTCCCGAAAATGAAAAAACATCTTCTCTATCCCTGTGCCCTTATTAACATGCTAGCTTTTTTTCTGAGGTCAGTATGGATGTGTTTAAGTGGATAGATATCACACTGAATAAAGCCCCAAGTTTCTTTAATCTTCTCTAGGAACATTATGGCAGATGTAGGAGTAAGTGAAGTGTGTTAAAACCAATCCAAACACTTGTGATGCTGGTTCACTCCTCTGCTGTAAACCTTGATGTAGTGCTAGTTCTCAACAGCTTATTATGGCTGGTGTTGAGTAGATTTATGCTTTATAATAAGCAGAACTTATATTTCCAGTGCAGAGGTGATGGACTGATGGTGTATGTTTGAACAATGTCCCCTACAGCAATAACCTCAGATGGTTTCCTCCTAAGACCTGTCTGAGGGAGTTCAAATTGCAAGAGTCAAGTGGAACAACTAGGGGCATATGGGGCCTTACCAACAAAACTTTAAGCAAGTGCATTTGCAATTTGGACAAGACTAATTTCTACTATGAATTTACTTAAAAGAGAAAAAAAACACTGTCTATTGAAGCATGAATCATCTCCAAATAATTTTTTCTGCTGTCTATAGAAACCTAAAAAAAAAAAAAAAAAAAAAGAAAATAAAAGATACCTGAGATTAAAGTAGCACAGCCTCAGTATTCAGAGAAATAATACTGTGTATTACAGAACCAAATGAATTCTGTGGTAATTTCACTTAGTTCTATACTGATTTAACAAAAGTCTGCTTTTAGTCAGTATTACATCC